>PVIU01005294.1:0-59526 GCA_004026605.1 Ondatra zibethicus | reverse complement strand
ATCTTTCAGTAATCCTCCTGTCTCAGCCTCCGAAGTGCTGGGAACACAGGCATGATCACCAAACTGGTCAATAGTTTGGTTTTTCTTTGCTACTAGACATATACCTGCAGGCAGAAAGGTCTCAGCTATTTAAACAACAAGGATCCGGTGCCTATAACATCAGCTACTCAGAGACCAGAGGAACACAGGGCCATGACTAACTCACAGACTAGCCTGGACATCACAGGCTTGTCTCAGAAGCAGCAAAAGAGACTGTAAAAATGTAACATTCCCAGGCTAGAGAGATGGCTCAGAGGTTAAGAGCATTGCCTGCTCTTCCAAAGGTCCTGAGTTCAATTCCCAGCAACTACATGGTGGCTCACAACCATCTTTAATGGGGTCTGGTGCCCTCTTCTGGCCTGCAGGCATACACACAGACAGAATACTGTACACATAATAAATAAATATTTTTTAAAAATGTAACATTCCCACTGGGTGGTGACGGCACACGCCTTTAATCCCAGCACTCAGGAGGCAGAGGCAGGCGGATCTCTGTGAGTTCGAGGCCAGCCTGGTCTACAAGAGCTAGTTCCAGGACAGGCTCCAAAGCCACAGAGAAACCCTGTCTCGAAAAACCAAAAAAAAAAAAAAAAAAGTAACATTCCCAGTAGCAAGGCTAGCCTAAAATGTCAGCTCCACAATGCCCTTGTGACCCTTCGGTCTGCCATCCATCTAGGCCTGGAATACTGATTGCTTCCTCTCTCTCTCTCTGCAGATGGACTGCAACAAAGCAGAGAAATTTGATTTTGTAAGTTCCTTGCATGCAACGTCTTGCTGCCTTTCCCATGGCATACTGTCTTCTACAGCTGCCTCTGGTGCCTGGCTTAAGCCAACAGTGTCACCAACGCAGAGTAGAAGCTGTCCCTCCAGAGGAGAGGGACCTGCCTGCTGGCTTCAGCCTCCTGAGATCCCTGCTCTCCTGGGCAAAGCTGGGATAAGGACAGAGGGGTTCAGAGTGGCTTGCCAGCCTGAGCGGTGTTTTCTAGGGCTCCTTAGTCAGAAGGCATCACTCTGGCCCCCTTCCCTTCCAGGTACTGCAGTATCTGAACAAGATGGCCGGCAATGAATTCATGGGATTCAGCAATGCCACGTAAGGCTCTGTTTAGAGGACTGGCTGAGTACACTGTCCTGTTGCGTATGTGTACGCGTGGTGGGGCAGGTAAAGAGGGAGGGAAAAGAGAACAGATGCTCCCTTAGGAAGGAACTCAAGAGGAATTTTGGCCTCACAGCTTCTTCAGGGCCCCTTGGAGTAGTAGCGACCCACTTCTGATCTGCATGTAATGAGAAAGGCAGTGTGAGAGTTTGTGTCTGAGCACTGGTTAAGACTCAAAGCTGAAAACCATGCCAGATTTCCTAGACAGAATGACTAGACAGCTTTTGGGTGGTTTTGTTCCGTCTGTTTATATTTTACTGCAAAGCTACACTAAGTGTTTGCTCAGGTTCACAAGTTCCCACTAATATTCTGAGCCATTACAAAGGGGCTGATTCAGTTTGACATGGCGATAGAGTGCTGTACCCCAGGAAAGGCAGGGTCCCCCCCTTCTCCCTCTTCCCGCCTCTTCAACATCAAATGCTAAATTTGGTATTTGCTTCAGATTTCAGTCAGAGAAGGAAACTGGGGATCGGAATTATGCCATTGGCTATTACCTCAAGGAAAAGAAGGTAACTGGGAGAGGCCGGCAGAGAAGTCCCTGGGGACTCTGCTGCCGGGCCAAGGCTGGAGGGGTAGGAGATGGTGCACGAGTCTGGCGTGTGAAATCACGAAGAAACCGCTTCCCCTGCTCTCCCCTGCAGTGCTTCCCCAAGGGAGTGGACATGATGGCCGCCCTCGATCTCTATTTCCAGGTACACAAACACTCCCAGGGCCAAGGGAGCAGGACAGGCTGCCCTCTTTCTCTGGGTTATGGGGGAGACCCTTCTCTCTGGTGGTCTTGTCAGATGTGCCGAAAGCTCTAGATGTCAAGAACATCACTCTTCATTGCTGTGCTCTTGCCGACACTGCCCTTTGACCTCTCTCGTTTCCATAGCTGTGCTCTGTGGAGGTCACCTGCGAATCAGGCAGTGTCATGGCAGCCACTCTTGCCAACGGTGGCATCTGCCCCATCACAGGCGAGAGTGTCCTGAGTGCTGAAGCCGTGCGGAACACTCTCAGCCTCATGCATTCCTGCGGCATGTATGACTTCTCTGGCCAGTTCGCCTTTCATGTGAGTGTCCCCGGCTCTGCTGTCCCATCTGCATGGTCGCAGGGCCAAGAATAGAAGGTGGGGTGAAACTTACCCCTGCCTCCTTCACAAACATCTAGCCAGGCTAAAAATCCTTGGGGAAATTTGCCGAACACATCACATTCCTCAAACATATAGACCCTTTACATAGCTGACTCCCATCTTAGATGTCACTTCCAAGGAGAGGCATGGTTGATTTGTTTGTAGCCTTAGACTCACAGTGATCCTCCTGCCTCAACCTCTCAAGTACTGGAACTTGAGTACATGCCCTTTCACACCTGGCCTTTTTCTTGTTTGATTTGGTATTGAGGATCAAACCTAGGTCCTAACCATGGTAGGGAAGAACTGCATCCCCAGCCAGTGTGGTACCACCGAACGGCATCCCCAGCCAGTGCGGTACCACCGAACGGCATCCCCAGCCAGTGCGGTACCACCGAACGGCATCCCCAGCCAGTGCCGTGCCACCGAACGGCATCCCCAGCCAGTGCCGTGCCACCGAACGGCATCCCCAGCCAGTGCCGTGCCACCGAACTGCATCCCCAGGCCCTGGAGATGTTTCTGATTGTGTGTCAAACAAAACCACCTCCACCTCTGTTCAGGGCACCCTAGTCCTTTTCTTCTCCGTGTTTGCTTTAATTATTTTACCTGTTTTTAAAGATTTGTTTTTTTATTATGGGGGAGTATATACAGAAGCTGCCCACTGAGGCTAGAAGTATTGGAGGACCCCCCCCCCCCCCGCGAAGCTGGAGTTTCAGCTGGTTGTGAGTCTGCCAGTTTTGGTGATTGGAATTGAACGTGAATTCTTTGCAAGAAGAGTGCAGGCCATCTCTCCAGGTCTCCCCACCACCCCTTTTTAAATTATTTTTTTAAATCCCAGCACTTGGGAGGCAGAGGCAGGCAGATCTCTGTGAGTTCAAGACCAGCCAGGTCTACAGAGCAAGTTCAGGACAACCAGGGATGCATGGAGAACCCTTGTCTCAAAAAAAAAAATGTTTTTTTTCAATTTTTTTTTAAGTTATGTGTATGAGTTTTTTGCCTGCATGTATGTTTGTAAACCATGTACATACAGTGCTCACACAGGCCAGAAGAGAGCATAGGATAAATTCTGGGATTGGAGTTACAGAGAGTTGTGAACTGCCATGCCATTGTTGAGAACCAAACCCTGGCCTTCTGAAAGAGCAGCCAGTGCTCTTAACCACTGAGCCATCTTTCCTGTACCCAGGTCCCATTTTTAAATTTTAAAAATGTATTTATCATTAGTGTATGCATGGTGGTGCATGTGTGGAGGTCAGAGAGCAACTTTGTGGAAGTTTTTTCTCTCTGTACACCTTTGTGGGCTCTGGGGATCAAATGTAGGTTGCTAGACTTGCACAGGAAGCCCTCCCTTTTACCTGATAAGCCATCTTTCGAGCCCCTATTTATTGTTTGCCTATCTCCTACCACCAGAGTAAAGGTGGGATGAGAGACACCTCCTGGGGCTGGAATGATGGCTGGGTATCTAAGAGTATTTGCTGCTTTGGGAGAGAGAGGACCATCTGGAACTCTAGTTCCAGGGAGCTCACTGCCCTCTTCTGGCCTCCTCGGGCATTAGGCATACATGTGGTGCACATACATACACTCATATATGGAAAATTAAAATCAGTAAAAATCCTTTTTTAAAGGGAGGGCTGGGGACCATTTCCTACTTCGAGCACCACCCCCAGCAGAGTGCTATTTGTGTCTTGCAAGCATTTCCTGCTGTACTAATGCATGGTAGGAGACAGCAGTCAGAGGCAAACTAAAGCGCTGAGAAGTTGAGGTGGGTTGTTGTCTTGTCCGTGCTGTTACTTAGATGAGCCCGCCTTGTTCCTCAGGTGGGTCTGCCAGCCAAGTCAGCTGTGTCTGGAGCCATCCTCCTGGTTGTGCCCAATGTCATGGGGATGATGTGTCTGTCACCTCCATTAGACAAGCTGGGGAACAGCCAGAGGGGCATCAACTTCTGCCAGGTAAAGTGTTCTGCGTATAGTACTTAATACTGTTTAAGAATAAATTAATGAGCCAGGCATGGTGCTGCATACCTTTAACCCCAGCACTTGGGAGGTAGAGAACTCTGTGAGTTCGAGGCCAGCCTGGTCTATAGAGAAAGTTCCAGGACAGCCTGGTCAACACACAAGAACCTTGTCTCAAAAAATAAACAAACAAAAAAGAATAAATTAATGGTAACCACTATAGTTAAAGCAATTTGAGCTCCTAGAAAGGGCAAGGGATAAGCAAACAATTCCTTTGGCTTCTAATTCTAGAAGCTGGTGTCTCTCTTTAACTTCCACAACTATGACAACCTGCGGCACTGTACGCGGAAGTTAGACCCACGACGAGAAGGAGGAGAAGTCAGGGTAAGGAAAACACCGGGCAGACTAAAGGGTACTTCAAAACAAAATCCCGTGACACTTCAGCCAGGTCCTTGGTGAAGTATCCATGGAGAGGGTCATGCGTAGGGGTGGACATGGGTGGATTCAAAGCCACAGTTAATCCCAGGCAGGTACAATGTATGTTTCAGAACAAGACCGTGGTGAACCTGTTATTTGCTGCATATAGTGGAGATGTCTCAGCTCTCCGAAGGTAATTCTACTGTGACTAAATAAATGTGATGAGACACTCTGGGATATCTTATTAGGGACTCA
Source organism: Ondatra zibethicus (assembly GCA_004026605.1). Classification (NCBI taxonomy): domain Eukaryota; kingdom Metazoa; phylum Chordata; class Mammalia; order Rodentia; family Cricetidae; genus Ondatra; species Ondatra zibethicus. The sequence continues at coordinate 54,605 of PVIU01005294.1, read as the reverse complement.
GTATAGCAAACTGCTGAACGCTTCAGTTTTAGGGTTAGAATGGACACGTTGCAATTTATATGAGCGCATGCCTGTTTGTGTTCGTGTGTGTGTGTGTGTGTGTGTGTGTGTGTGTGTGTGTGTGCAGCTGCACATTTGTGGGTATGTGTACATGTGGCAGCCAGAGGACAACTTCAGGTGTCATTCCTCAGGAGCCATCCACCTTGCTTTTTGAGACAGTCTCTCACTGGCCTTGAGCTCACCAAGGTATCAAGCTCCCGGACTTCCTTGTCTGTTTCCCACCCAGTCTGGTTACAGGCGAGTGTTACTATGCCTGGTTTGTGTGTGTGTTTTAGTGTGTTGTGTGAATCAAACTCGGGTCTCAGTTCCTCATGCTTCCCCAGAATGCACTGTACTGAACCATCTCTAGCCTTAGGGATTTGTTTGTTGCTTTAAAATCAAAGTGCCTGCCTTAAGTTAAGAACTTAGCTACAGCAGAGACTTGTGATTGACTTGGGAATGACAAGCTTAGTCCTTAGAAGTGGGGACTCTGCCTCAAATGGATGACCAGTATGAATCCATCCAGTCTGGCCCCACTTTAGATGCTATCTAGAGATTCTAGACCGACGTGGGTAACCCAAGCTGCTTTCTATCCCCTAGGTTTGCTCTGTCAGCCATGGATATGGAGCAGAAAGACTATGATTCCCGCACAGCCCTACATGTTGCTGCAGCTGAAGGTATTTAAAGGGTTAAAGAGGGGGCTGGCAAGATGACTCAATGGTTAAGAGCACTGCCTGCTCTTTAAAGGTCCTGAGTTCAATTCCCAGCAACCACATGGTGGCTCACAACCATCTGTAATGAGGTCTGGCGCCCTCTTCTGGCGGGCATGCACACAGATGGAACACTGTATACATAATAAATAAATAAATCTTAATAATAATAATAAAGGGTTAAAGAGGAAAAGCAGAGTGTGAGACCCTTCTTTTCCACCAGGCATACCCCATCATTGTGCTCTTAAAGGGCAACAGCCAATTTTGCCTACAGGCACCTCAGCTGACAGACTGTAACTAGATGCTGGCAAGGAGTAAATGTCAGGGATCTTCTCCTCCCCTCTGGCACCGACTCCAGCTACCAAGGGTCCCCCGAAGTGGTCAGGCCCCACCTGGGCACTCTCATTTCCCTTCTGCCCCTATTCCTAGGGCACATTGAAGTTGTCAAATTTCTGATCGAGGCTTGCAAAGTGAATCCTTTTGTCAAGGACAGGTGAGTAGGGTTAGTGGGAACGGGAAGGCGGGTGACCCCACTTCCCCACTGGCCTGCAGCCACCATGCATAGACACACAACTATGGCACTCTCCATGTCTTCTTTGCCTAACTGTGATCCTTGTTTCTCACAGGTGGGGCAACATTCCCCTGGATGATGCTGTGCAGTTCAACCACTTAGAGGTGGTCAAACTGCTTCAAGATTACCATGACTCCTACATACTCTCTGAGACTCAAGCCGAGGCAGCAGCTGAGACCCTGTCCAAAGAGAACTTAGAAAGCATGGTGTGAGCACAGGCCAGGGGCAGTCCCTGCTCAGGAAAAAGCATGAGCTGGCATACATTTAATGCACAGCCACCAAAATTACTATGGGAAGCTGCTTCAATGGGGATCAACACAGCCATTTGGTGACACAGGCCAGTGTTTTCTGTGAGAACAAAACCCTCCATCCCCCAGTAAACAGCACACAGAAGCGCCTCTGTGAACACCTGCAGTAGAAGCTATCCATAGACACCTCAAGGTATAGTTCAATGGCTTCATCCACTCAAAAGTAGCCCAGGTCTTTACCCAGGTCCCCTGTTCCTCTCTGAAGAAGTTACTATGATAACAAGATACTTCCTTGGAGAGACTGTAGCCAACAGGCATATGTATCTGCCACAGAGTAAGAGAAGCAGGCATAGTCAAAGCGCCTGGCCTAGAAATCTGCAGAGATCTGTCCCCTTAGCAAGACATGCTGCCACCGCTGACAGCGATTTTATAGACAGAGAAAGTATTTTGTGTTGAAATAAACTTTAATTACATGATTTTCTTTTTCTAAATCTAGTCTCTTTCTCCCCTAAAGATATCCAATTTCATCACCATCATAGGTAACAGAATAAGAACCATGGGAAAAAAAAAAAAGACAGAACCATGGGGTCAGACAAAGTCCAAACAATATATATTCCACACACATACCCACCTATTCCACCAGGTTTCCCTCAACCCCAAATACTGCTTTGATTAAGTATATTCTGTGGCCAAGTGGGAGTTTTGGGTCTGAATGGGCTCCAAAATGGGTTGTATAAACTCCCTCTTCTCTCTGAAGCTTCCAACTGTGGCAGAAAATGTAACTGGAACTTCTCAAAGATAGAGTTTCTGGCACTACATGTCCCTGCATGTCCCCCAGTGTCTCTTCCCCTTTGGTCACAGCTGTAACTGGCACAATGGTTCTGACACACTGGCTGGGTATCAGAGGTATGTGGGCAAAGACGGATGACTCCATGTGTGGAGAGCTGCATCTGTGTGGGACTGACGTCTGTGGTGCTGACCTCGAGCCAGAACCCAAGACTCTGAGGTACTCAGAGAAAAGGCCACCGCTCCTCCAGCCAGAGGTAGAAAGCATTTACTCCGGAGAATCTGGTAAATCCCCAAAACAAGTTACATGTGGGTAGGGAAGGAGAGGTAGTGGCTGAAAGAGGACCCCAGGACTGAACAGTCTAAGACACCTGGGCACAAATAGAGGGCCCCAAGGAAGCAGCTCGAGGAGATCACCCGGTGCCCTAGGAAACTGGCAGTAATGCCGGGGCAAAGTCTAGCTGTAAACCTAGCTTCCACGGAGTAGGGACCAGAGGAAGAGGACTCAAATATTGCACAAAGGGTCCCGACTGAATTGTGAGAGCTACCAGTCGCTTGAGACAAAACAGCTTTAGACCCTTTGAACAGAAAGCCAACCGTGAGCACGATTAAGGGACTTAGGTAACGGCCACATTAGAGACCTTTGGGCACTTCTAGTCCTGAGTGGGTTAACAGCTCTCCATCCCAGAGAGCAAAAGCCGGCGTCACAGGGCCCTGGAAATCTGTCTGTAGCGTGTGGACCACAGAGATCTGACTCACATCCACCAGGCTCAGCTTCTTTGCTTCATAGTCCAGCAGCAGCCCCACTTTCTCTGGATGCCCAATACCCTCAATCGGGGCTTTCTCGTTGGCCAACATGCTGTGCCACTTGCGCTGGGCATAGGAGAACACCCAGGAACGATCATCAGCCCCGACGCAGCTGTCCCGGGACATGTCCACATCTGCCACTCCTATCCGGAACTGCTGAGAGCGCTTCACCGTCACCTCCCAGTAGTGCCTGCCACTGGTGACTGTGGTGTCTGCGAGCACCACTGCCCACTCACGGAAGCGCTCCACATTCAGGGCCACCCTAGTGGGTTCCAATCCCACCAAGCCGTATTTGACACCTGTGTCGCCTCTGAAGAGTGCCAGGCTGCTGTGGGCAGTTTTTTCTTCCAGTTTGAAACTGATGCCTGAGGGCAGAGCAAAGAAAGGAATGGGTAGTGACAGGTTAGAACCTAGGGCTGGTTTTGATCTGAAACAGTGAGGCGATGATGGGAAAACGGGAAAAGTCAAATGTTAAGATGGAAAGAGTAGAGATGTGGCTTTAGTATAGCAGCCCTGGGAGCCGCAAATCACGGCCGAGGGATGAGGGAAGCCACCGACTGGTGCCCCAAGTTTGAAATATTGCTAGACCAAGGCAGACTGGGGGGGGGGCGGGGTGGAGATGAGGAATGGAGTTCTCTGAGCGCGCTCTGGAAATAACACGTTAACTACTTTGGCGTGAAAGAATAACAAGAAAGAACGCTACCTCTCCGGGCTTCCCTGGCAGGGACCCCCCATCGCTTGGCTCCCCAGCGGTACAAGTTCCAGCAACGTGCAGAGGGCAGCGCCATCTTGTGCCCCAGAAGCACAGGGCACGCCCCCGGCGAGAGACCGACCAATGGCTGGCCTGCGCCCGGAGCACGTGGTGCGAGCGCGTCTGCGTCTGCCCTGCCGTGGTTAGACTCCGCTCTCGGTGGTTTGTGGTCTGGATAGGCTGTGCTCATTATTGTCTTTATGGAGAGACTAGATCACATCTCGCCTAAGTAGGACCTCCAGAGAGACTTCGTAACCAGAGTCTGTCGTGTGTTTGGTTTTGAGACAGGGTCTTCTGTAGCCCGGGCTGGCCTGGAAGTCACTCTGTTGACTCGATCTCATAGAAACCCGCCTGCCTCTGCCTCCCGAGTGCTGAGATTAAAGGTTTGCACCACCACCGCCCGGCATAAATAGTTTAAGCGCACTCCTTTAACCCCAGCACTCGGGAGGCAGAGACAAAGGAATCTGTGAGTTTGAGGCCAGCCTGGTCTACAGAGTGAGTTCCAGGACAGCCAGAGCTACACAGTGAGACGCTGTCTCGAACCCCCTCACCCCCCAGACGCACACACATATATACACACACAGTTAAAAAAAAACAAAAACACTTAAATCTCTGTCTACTACATGCTTACTGTTTTCATGTCTTTTGTCTTTCTTGAGACAGACAGTATTGCTATGTAGCCTTTGCTGGCCTCAGACTCCCAGATCCTCCTGTCTTAACTTCCCAAGTGCCAGGTTATACTCATTTTTGCTACTACTACTACCACTATTTATTATTATTATTATTATTGTCTCACTATTCACAGAGATCAGACTGTCTCTGCCTGCCGAGTGCTGGAATTAACAACATGGCTTGTGCTCATTATTTTTTAAAGTATAAATGAACTTGGAGGGGATTTTTATTTTTTATTTTTTGAGTGTAGTGACTTATTCTCTCCACCAGGGTTCAGTCAGGCCTAGCTTTTTCATCCACGTAATGGGAGAGGGACAGTTTGTTGACCTTTTTCTAATTAGAAAGCTGCTTTTAATACTTTGAGGTGTGCCCCCAGGAATAAAAAACGGGGAAAGTGTAACCTCACCTACAGGAGTGGGCCAGGAGGAGATAGATTACCTGAGGGGAAGGAAGCACGAAAGCGACCCCCTGCACACTCGGCAAAAGGAAAGCCATGGGTGTTGGGACCTGTGGACACTACCGGGAGAAACGGCAGGGCAGCGTGGTGGCACTGGCTCTGGGCACATAGGAAAAGGGCAAGAGGGTTGATCGAGCTGCTTGGGTTCCTTCTCGTTTTCTTCCCTCTGCTTCGGCTGCGTGACCTCTGAGTCTCTCTGCCTGCCCATCATCGGGTCGCTTTCCCTTAACCAGGTCCCTCCGCTCCTTCTTGTTCATGTCGTGCTCACGCTTGGTTACCACGATCCTGGCAATCGCTCCTTCTGGTTTGTTGACTTTCAATTCTAGGAGCAAAAATGGTGAGGGAATCCTGCCCTGCTTTGCTAATGCTTTGGATTTGGGTAGTGATGAGAGAACTGTTTTCTGAACTGGGTCCCTTCCTTGCCCTCCCCTCCCCTTTTTTCTTTCCTTTCTCCCCATCCTCTCTTTCTGTTATATCAAAACCACTGGGCTCTTTTTACATATGTTTTCCTTGTTTGCTTGTTTTAATTTGGAGACAAGGTCTCACTAAGTTGGCCTTGGAACTCACACTGCAGCCTAGGCAGTATTTGAACTCTGGATCCTCCTGGCACAGCCTCCTGAGTAGCTGGGATTATTAGGTCTCTACTGCCAGGCCTGGATATACCTCCATTATTTTATACTTTCAGGAAATAGCTTTACCTGTCATTTCTTATTTTATTTTTACCATCAAATAAACTTACCTTCATAACTCAGGTGATTTATCTGCCTTACTGCTTTTGTTATTTTGTTTTGTTTTGGTTTTTTTTCAAGACATGGTCTCTCTGTGTAGCCCTGGCTGTCCTGGAACTAGCTCTGTAGACCAGGCTGGCCTTGAACTCAGAGATCCACCTGCCTCTGCCTCCCGAGTGCTGGGATTAAAGGTGTGCGCCACCACTGCCCGGTGCATCAAACAATCAACTTTTAATATATACAAGCATCCTAGTGGGTTAAAGATAGAATTTTGCTTGACAAAGAGGGCAAGGCATTTTGGGTAGGGTGGGAGCTTAAGCTAAAGCGCTGGGCTATAAACATCAGAAGCACAGTATCGGCAGAGTGCTGAGCTGGGAAGACCGGAGGATAGTTGAAAAGCTGAGGCTGCATCATAAATAGTGGCATATATTATGAGGGAATTGAAACCACTCTTTCAGATATTCAGGAGCTGTTTAAGGCAACACGAAATGACATGAAATTGGCCTCTCGTGCAAAGGTAAAGTTGGAAGCATCGTGGAACACGAAATGGAGGGGATGAGACACAGAAAAGCAAGGTCCTAGGCCAACAAAGGTCTTTGAGCAGACATGGACTGACCCAGCCACATAAGAGGTGGGTGATTAGGTGGGGAAGGAATGAAAGGTTTGTAATTAGCTGGGTTCAGGGAAGCTGAATTTGATGTCTACGGGACGACCACATGAAAATGTTCTATAGTTGTGAGGATATCATTTTATTTATTCTCTGGTAATTCCGTACTTGTGGATGATGTGTCTCGATACTGTGCACTCCAGACTTTCCCTCCTGTTCCTCCCAAGCACTCTCAACTTGCCTTCCTCCCTGTTTAATTTCTCCCTCCTTCTCCTCCTCTTCTTTTATAACACACTGGGTCCCACTGCTGCCGGTTGAATCGCTAACTGACCTTGTTGGCCTGGTCTTGTGTAGGTAACCATAGCTGCAGGGAGTGTCCTGTCCAGAAGATGGCGCCGCTCTCCTCCCCATTCTCTAGCTCTTGCTCTCTGCCTCCCCTTCCACGAGGGGTGGGGATTGGACCTTTGGCGTTGTCCTTTTTTCAAGACAACAGTAGCAGTTTCCCAGGTTCTTTTACTTCCCCAGGCGTGGGCTTTTTTTTTTTTTTTTTTTTTTTGGATAAAGATTATTTACTTATTATGTATACAGGCTCTGTCTGCATGTATGCCTTGGCACCAGATCTCACTACAGATGGTTGTGAGCCACCATGTGGTTGCTGGGAATTGAACTCAGGACCTCTGAAAGAGCAGCCAGTGCTCTTAACCTCCGAGCCATTTCTCCAACCTGCAGTCATGGGTTTTTGCCTTGGTTTACAGTACTAGGCATGACTTTGCTCCTGTGAAGCAGGCCTCAGATCCAATCCCAAAGTAGTTGGTTGCTCCACACATTCATGCCACTGTTGCACCAGAGGGCCTGGCAGGTCTGTATTGCTGCATGCAGGGCTCACCAATAGATAGCACCATCGATGGCTTGTCTCTGGCATAGCATCTCTGGCACTGTGACATCTAGCCAGTAGGGAGGACGTTTTCAGGCCAGTTCCACTGAAGTGTTCAGCAATAGAGTCTTACCAGTTAGTCTGGTAGGCAGCTAAAGCAATGACAATAGATTGGGTTCTTTGGGGGCCTTTGGAGCCTCGCGGATCAATTGCCTCATGGGAGGCCATGCACAAGATTTTTTTTTTTTTTTTAAAGAAAGCAGTTTATTTATTTATTTATTATGTATACAATATTCTGTGTGTATGCCTGCAGGCCAGAAGAGGGCACCAGACCTCATTACAGGTGGTTGTGAGCCACCATGTGGTTGCTGGGAATTGAACTCAGGACCTTTGGGAGAGCAGGCAATGCTCTTAACCCCTGAGCCATCTCTCCAGCCCCCCACAAGATTTTCATATGATAACGCATGCCTTCTGGGAAAGCACTGTCCACCCAAGCATGGTACCTATGTTCAACACACCCCTACATTTATTCATTTTATTTTACTTTTGTTTGCTTTGAGACAGGGTTTCTCTGTGTAGCCCTGGCTGCCCTGGAACTTGCTGGCTTTGAACCCAGAGATCCTCCTGCCTCTGCTTCCTGAGTGCTAGAATTAAAGGCATGTGCTACCACCACCTGACTTTTATTTTATTAGGTTTTAAGATTTATTTATTTGTTATGTATCCAGTATTCTGTTTGCATCCATGCCAGCAGGCCAGAAGAGGGCATCAGATCTCTTTAAAGATGTTTGTGAACCACCATGTGGTTGCTGGGAATTGATCTCAGGTCCTCTGGAAAAGCAGCCAGTGTTCTTAACCTCTGAGCCATCTCTCCAGTCCTCATCTTCTTTAACTAGTTTACAAAGTAGTGGGTTTCCATAAGGGTTCTCCCCACACACTCAGTTTTGGTTATCCCATCTCCCATTCCCATATATGTATTAATTTCAAGAGAGGGATGTTTACAGATGAAGGCATCCAAGGAGCGGAAGTAGAAAAGCAACAATGATGCAGCCCTAGGGGACAGCATATGTGAAGGGACACACATAAAATGCTCAGAGTGGAACCTGACCTGTAGGTCTGGCCAATGACTCACTCAAAAGGAGAACAGAAGGGTAGAAACAAGATAGCTAACCCCTTGTTCTGTACCTTGAATTACATGTTAGCCAAACCTCAGGTTGTCAAACAGAAAAAAGAGGAAAAAAAAAGAATTACATGTTAGATTTCAAAATACATAGGGTCCTGATCTGACGCAGGTGCTAACTGGAGCCCTTGACTATAGATGGGAGAGGAATGATGAACTGGGAGCTTGGCAATTGTTCTAGACTATGCCAGGAGTCAGCAGTCAGCAAAGCATAACCAGAGAAATCGACAGAAGGGAGGTGGCCTCAGGAGCTAGCCAAAGGGGCTGCTGGGCTGGCTTGTGTTATGTTGGGGCCTTTGTCCTACTGAAACTGTCCGCACAATGGAGCTGCGTTACAAGCTGACATGGCATTCTGTGGAGCTGGGACAGAGTCTACATGATGGAAGCAAATGAATGGTCACCTGTCCCCGAGGGCCACATCTCTCTATTCATGAATACTGAAATCACTAGAGAGGATGTTTGACACATGATAAATACAAATTATCTCAATATATGATTAATTCACAAACCAATCAATTTGCATTTTGATTTAAGGTAGCTAACTTAACATACATAGTAAGTTGGAGATGTTGCTCAGTAGAGTATTTGCATAGCATGCACCAAGCCCTGTGTTCAGTCCCCAGCACTACATAAACTGGACTGGGAAGAACACACCTGAAGTAAATTCCTAGCACTCAGGAGGTGGAGGTAAGAGAACCACAAGTTTAAAATTGCCCTTGGCTGCATGGTAAGTTTGATGCCAGCCTGAGATACATGAGATATCATCTATCTATCTATCTATCTATCTATCTATCTATCTATCTATCTATCTATCAAATTTAGTTGTATCTCATTTGATTCCCATACTCCTCCCTCATCTGCCACAAAATCAACAAGGTCAATATTTTATGGAACTCAAACCTGGTTATTTTTTAGGTACTAAAAACAACTTGGCTAGAGAGTGGCTACAGGAGGGTGGTACATCAATCATGGACCACCTTGGGGGTTGCTATGGCAACTGCACAGACCAAATTATGAAGGAATAAGACAAATAGCTCTACCTGAAGAGCCCTTGAGCTGTAGAGAGCTACCCTCTCCCTATTAGTGTAGACAGTGCTTCTGCAGTGCTCCCGCTGTGGCTGAGGAGAGGGATGGCCGGCCAGGAATATCCAGCTTTTATCATTAGTCACCAAGAGATAACTCAGACAAGGATGAACACATAAAACTTCAAGATGGTTACCATCCCAAGGCATTAATAGTACTGAGAAAAGCAGGGCACAGTGGCACACACCTTTAACCCAGCTTCTGGAGACAGGCAGGTAGATCTCTTGAGTTCAGTGCCAGCCTGGTGTATGTAGAGAGTTTCAGGACAGCCAGGGCTATACAGAGAGAACATGCTAGTGCACACACTTGGGAGGCAGAGGCAGGAGGATTATGGGCTTGAGGCCAGCCTGTTATACAGCAAGTCTCAGGTAAGTCTGACCTACATGAAAGACCTTGCTTCAAACAGACAGTGACTGGAGATATGGTTCCGTGGTTGAGAGCACTTGCCGCTCAGCCAGAGGACCCGGGTTCTGTTCCCAGCACCGTGTCAGATAGCTCACAACTGCCTGAGACTCCAACTCCAGGAGACACGAGGCCTCTGGCTTCCCAGGGCAACTGTGCTCACACCTGCACAATTAAAAATAGTGAAAACAAATCTTTAAAACAAGAGCGGACGACTAAATGCAGTGGTGTCTGTTCCTAGGAGGCAGGAGGACGCTTAAGAACTCAAGCCTAGTTTTGGCCACATAGGCATCGTGTCTCAAAAAAAAATAAATAAATAAGTAAGAAACAGAGCTGAAGCCACGACTCAGTGGGTAAAGACACACACAAGCTTGACAGCCTGAGTTTAGTCCATGGAATTCATATAAGGATGGAAGAAGAGAAACAACGCCACAGAGTTGACCTCTGCCCTCCACATACACAACACTGCCTGTACACACACACCCAATAATAATAAATACAATTTATTAAAAAGACGTAATTATTTTGAAAATACCTAATTTTATTATCTTACAAATCCTTTCTCTTCTTTTATAGTTTCTATTGAAAAAGAAAACTCAGGGCTGAAGAGATGCTCTTCCAGAAGATCTGGGTTCAATTACCAGCACCCACATGGCAACTCACAACTGTCTGTAACTCCATTTCCAGGAGATCTGACACCTTCACCCCAATGCATATAAAATAAAAGTTAAATAAATTATTAAAAAAGAAAAGAAAAAGTCAAGGGGCTTAGGATGGCAGAGTGTTTACCAAGCATGCAGGAAGCGCTGGGTTAGAGCTCCAGAACCATACCAACTGGGTGTAATACTTTCCTTCCATCTGTTGAGGGTCTGCGGGGAAAGAGAGTGAGCGAGGATGAGGAGGATGTGGAAATAAAGGTTGTTGCGGCCAGGACAGCAAGCTTTGTCTTGCTTTATTCCTTTTCTGGCAGAGAAGACCTGCAGAGATGGTGGACATTTTGTTTGGTTGGTTTAGTTTTCATTTATTTATTCTTTTATATTATTTAAAAGGAATAATGGGGGCTGGGCAGTGGCGGCGCACACCTTTAATCCCAGCACTCAGGAGGCAGAGGCAGGCAGATCTCTGTGAGTTCAAGGCCAGCCCCGTCTATAGAGTGAGTTCCAGAACAGGTAGGTCTGTTACACAGAGAAGCCCCGTCTCGAAAAATAAATAAGTGAGCCGGGCGGTGGTGGCGCACACCTTTAATCCCAGCACTCGGGAGATAGAGGCAGGTGGATCTCTGTGAGTTTGAGGCCAGCCTGGTCTACAAGAGCTAGTTCCAGGACAGGCTCCAAAGCCACAGAGAAACCCTGTCTCGAAAAACCAAAAAAAAAAAAAAAAAAAGAAAAGAAAAAAGAAAAAGAAATAAGTGAATGAATGAATAAATAAATAATGGGGAAGGTACAAACCATAGCACTGGAGAGACAGAGGACAACTTGGCTGGAGTCAGTCCCCTTCTCCACCAGATGGATTGCAGGGATCAAACCCAAGCCTCCACACACTGATCCATCATGAAGGACCAGGGCATCTTGGTGGAGGCTTCATGCCCCAGTGGGGGCTCCATGCTGGCACAAGTCTCCTGTCCTGTGTAGCCAGCCCTAGCTTTGAGGGCTGCTGCTGGTGAGCCTGGCACAGATGATTGGTGAAGTCAGTCAGGCATGGGGAAATCCAGCTGTGGCTCTGCTGTAGGTCTGTGGCCACCACTTGACCTGTTCAGGGGATGCCATGTTCTGAGCTGTGCCCAGGAGCCTCCTGGCCTTAGTCCTTTACCCCTAACACTGCTCTCAGTGGCTGCAGCCAGCTGTGCTCCCACCCCTTTGAGTAGGACAGTGACACTGAGCGGGTACTGAGGTTAGTTGGCTAATAGGAATAAGCCAACTTTAAGGAATAAGCAAGACAGAGAAGATTGCTGCTCAGTCAACATCTCAGTAAGCCACATGTGCTGCAAGGCAGTTATGTCCATTGTGTTAGGATGTGGGATGACTTGCTTTAGATCTGTCTCCAAAAGCTCCCTAGATGCATCAGCCAACTGCCTGTCATAAAAGACCACATCAAGACAAATGTCATGTGAAGAGAAAAGTTTTACTTTTTGCTCGTGTTTCTAACGGTTCCGGCCCGAGCCCGGGTGACTCCGTGGATTAGGGCCTCCAGGGAGTGCAGGCATCTGTCAGTGAAAGTGCTAGGCAGAGGTGTCTGTCATCAGAAGCCAGGAGGCACAGCCAAGAGAGAAAAAGGAAGAAGGAACCAGTGTGGGGAAGCCCCATTTGAGGGCCCTCCTCCTTGACCTGAAGACTCATACGAGGACAACTTCCTCTGAGCCCCACCACCTCCCCATAGCACCAGCATGGGAAGCAAGTCTCTTAACACAGTGACCACTGGAGAACACAATTCTTGCTCAAGCCATGGCATGGGCAGACGGAGGTGGAACTTGCAGGCAGTGAGGGGAATGTTGGGTCCTCCCAGCCCTCGTCTCACAGGAAGCCCACAGAAGACCAGGCTCCGAGGGTGGAGCTTTTGCGTATGTTCCAGCTGGTATTCATCATGCTCCCTGTGGCTTCCAGCCGTGATGGGGAAGCACATGAACCTGGCAGAGGGGTTCCCTGGTGGCTGGGTCAGCAGCCCTGGTACGAGTTCCTGCCCGCACCAAGCAAGTACTTAGGCAAGGTCAGAGTCACTTCCCAAGAGAAGCGCAGCTTGCTTTCAGTTTTTTGTTCTTTTTTTTTTTTTTTTTTAAGTCTGGGCTAAGGCTCGGTGTAGTGGAATGCATCTAAAACTCCTAGCTACTCAGAGCCTGAGGCAGGAGGATTGTTAAATTCAAGGCCAGTCCGGACTATATAGTGGGGTCCTGTCTCAAAAATAAATAAAAACAAGCTAAACTAGTAGAAACCAACTAATATGCGAATTATATGTCAATATATGTAACATTTAAGTCACTTTTGTGAACTTATCTCCAGTTAGTTTTGTTTTAGTTAAAGTTTATTTATTACTTACTGTGTGTGTGGCCAGGGTATGAGTGTGGACGTTAGTGAACAACCTGAGAGAATCGGTTCTCTCTTTCCACTACGTGGGCTAAGAGATCAAACTCAGGAATCAAATCAGGCTTGGTGACAAGAAACTTAACCCACTGAGTCACTTCCCGGGCCCCTCCAGCTATGTTTGAAAGACTCTGGCATTTAAATCAATGAGAAGCATTATGAGGAAGGAAAGGGCCCGGGGTTCAGTTATCCGTGGGATTAATAACTTTTTTTTTTTTTAGTTTTTTGAGACAGGGTTTCTCTGTGTAACAGCCCTAGCTGTCCTGGAACTAGCTCTTGCAGACCAGGCTAGCCTTGAACTCACAGAGATCTGCTTACCTCTGCCTCCCGAGTTCTGGGATTAAGGTGTGCGCCACCATCACCTGGCTATAAGAACATTTTTTGTCTGTTGGTTTTTTGAAACAAGGTTTCATTTATAGTCCAGGAAGGTCTCAAATTTATATATAACCCAGGCTGCTCTCACATTCCCTAGCCTCCTGCCTCAACTTCTGAAGTGCTGCGATTGCAGATGTGAGCCATCACATCTAGGTTACTGCTGACATCTGACAAGGGATAAGAGGGGAGGGTTTTGTTGCAGATTAGCAAACCTTAAAGCGCCTGGTCCTTTCCCATCACCACAGCATCACCTGGACACCCCTTTTCTATCCAATTACCAGGAAACACAGGCAGTTGATTACTGAAGGCAGTCACTGTAGAGTTAGTACCGTTTAAATAAAGGAATAGTGGGGCTGGAGAGATGGCTCAGTGGTTAAGAGCACTGACTCTTCTTCCAGAGGTCCTGAGTTCAATTCCCAGCAACCACATGGTGGCTTACAACCATCTATAATGAAATCTGGTGCCCTCTTCTGGGGTACAGGTACACATGTGGGAGAATACTGTATATGTAATAAATAAATAATCTTTAAAAAATAAAGGAGTAGTGAAGAGTTACATTAAAATCTGCTCTGTGAGTCTTTTCTGAATCTGGGGATGTAGATACCTCTGGGGGTGCTGTTGGTTCTCACCACCTGGACATGTTTGGTCATTTTGCGCCTCCAGCTCTCTGGCTAACAGATGGGAGTCTTGCAACAATGGCTAATTAGTTGTTTGATCAGAGATTTGTGAATGTATCATTGATGATACATAGAGAAGAAACTGATGAAGCAGGATGTGGTTGTTAAAGATAGGAGGACCAGAAGAGTGGTCAGGAAGGAAAGCATCCACTTCCATATGGAGTTCCCAGTCCAGTAGAGTTGAGCGCAGCGGTGGGATGAAGCCTCATTCTTCTGGAACTGGGGACAAGGCCGTTGATCTTGGTGTCCTCTGAAGCTTAAGGGAGCAGGGTCCCAGTTGAAGTGAAGTCCCGGTGACATTTTAACAAGGGTGTTTTATAAGGAGCCGTTAGTTCGTTCTATCTTTTCTGGGGACTTTCTCCATCTCTGACTCCCACGTTGCAGCAAACCTAGACAGGACATTTAGAGAGGAGGAGCAGACAGACCCAAGCAGGTTTTGGAGCAATGAAAGAGAAAGTAGAGGCCAGGCAGTGGTGGTGCAGGCCTTTAATCCCAGCACTCGGGAGGCAGAGGCAGGCGGATCTTTGTGAGTTCGAGGCCAGCTTGGTCTACAAGAGCTAGTTCCAGGACAGGCTCCAAAGCTACAGAGAAACCCTGTCTCAAAAAAAAAAAAAAAAGTAGAGAATTCTTTCTCGGTTCCCCAATTGTCTGGTTCAAGGAATACTGAAGCCAGATTTCCTTGGAAAGGAGTGACAGTCAGTGGGTCTCCAAAGGACACCCCAATGGGAGCAAGGAAGTATATGATATAGTTCCCAAGGATGAGGCAGAGGAGGATTGAGTGGGCTCAACAAGTGAGGTAGAAAAAAAAGATCCAAAGGCCTGAATACGCTGGTGTCCAGGGATCCAGGGAAGATCGGATGGAGTGGGCACAAGCTGTTTAGTATGTCGTCATGCAAGAACAGGGACCAAGGGGCTGGAGAGATGGCTCAGTGGTTAAGAGCACTGCCTGCTCTTCCAAAGGTCCTGAGTTCAATTCCCAGCAACCACATGGTGGCTCACAACCATCAATAATGAGATCTGGTGCCCTCTTCTGGCCCGCAAGCATATTGCAGGCAGAATACTGTATACATAAATAAAAAAAAATTAAAAAAAAAGAAGGCAATAGGGCTAAGGAGAGCAAACAAACCACAAAAAAAAAAAAAAAAAGAACAGGGACCAAGGGCTCTGAGCCAAAGAGAGACACAGTTGCCTGGTACCAGGACTACAAGAAAAGCCAGAAGGCGAAGAGAGGACTGTGCTCAGGAAAGGAAGCCTCACATCCAGGGGAATGGTCAGAGGTGGGTAACCCCACCAGAGACTCAATTGTTGGTACCAAAAGGAAGACAAAACCATCAGCGAAAAAGAAAGCAAATTTGTTGCAGGTGGGTAGGGTCCCAGCATGAAGTGATTACCTCTCGGTGGGCCCTGCCACTAAGCATGTTTGCGGCATGCAACAGAGTTAGTGTAAGAGACTTATTGGGGGAGGGGAAAGTGGAAGAGCTAAAGGCTGACACCTCCCTCCACCTTTCTGATCACCGGCAGAATGTTACAAAGGTCCCATAAAATATTGGGATATAGAGTGCAGGGAAGCAGCCATTTGGATTAATATCACAACGGCTATCGAGACCAGGTCTGACTGCAAAGGTGAACGCAGTTCCCATGAGTGAGGCAGAGAAGTAAGATCCAAGGGCTTGCAATTGCTAGTGTCCCAGGAATTCAGAGAGGATTGGAATAATAGACAATTGGATTAATTGTGCGTTGTCATGCAAAGAATAGGGGCCGAGCTCTGAGCCCTAGAGAGCCATGGTGGTTGCCTGGTACTAGGACTTGATGAGGCCAAAAGGTCAGAAACCATGCTCAAGAGACAAGTCCTCACACATAGGAAATGACCAGAGGTGGAGAAGGGGGGCTCACCAATCGTGCTGGTGTTAGATGGAGGGGCCCAGTGACCCATTAGCTGGAAAAGCAAGGCTGTTGCAGGGGAACCAGGCTTCAGGGTCTCAGCACACCTCAGATTGCAGGAGGAAGCACCAAGAGGGCCTACTGAGTCTCAGTACCAATGTTATAATTTAAAAAACAGCCGGGAAGGAGTCACACCATGCCACACAACAGGGCTCACATAGGAGGTATATTGGAAGAGGAGAGGTAAGGGACAGAAAAGGGAGCAGAGACCGGTCCCTGGGGACAAGAATTATGGGAGAGAGAGAAAGTGACACACAGGAGATGCAGCTGAGGATGTATCCTGTCAGGACCCCAAGGGCAGGCCAGTACAGAGGCCTGAATACTAACAAGACTTCGTGAGGCCTCATGCCCCAGTGAGAGCTCCGAGCCAGGCACAAGTCTCTCATCCCATGTGACTGACCCTGGCTTTGAGCATGGGTGGGGGTGAGTGTGGCACAGACATTTGGGATGAGGTCCTGCTGCCTTAACTTTCACGGTTCTGGGATTATAGGCGTGTACCATCATACCTGCAGGTGGACAACTCCCTGGAACTTTCAGAAACAATTTGGTTGCTAAGATTTATCCTAATTATTGAGTGTCCTTGACTGTTAACTCCTGCGGACTATTGAACAATTTTCCTGTTATTATCTACTGTATACTGCTTGTCATTCACTCTCCCGTTGCCGGTTGCTTTTGCTGTTTTGTGACTGTGAACAGCTGTTCTTGGACATGTCTGCTGGTGTGTGTATAGAAGAGTTTCTCTTGGATAAATAAGCAATTCTTGGGTCAGAAAATATGTATCTGTTCATTTTTTGCTGTATTGTATATTGAAGGGTCTGTCTTTACGCTCTAGCATTGGAACTATTTCTGTGGCTTTGTGTCCTTGCCCACACCCACCCAGGCATGTGACTAAGGCCTCAGTTCTCTTGTCCCCGATGTGTTTACACTTGCTCCTGTCTGAGGACGGTTTCTGGAAGCAGCACAAACCCTGTGTTTCTGGGGTTGATAGAGGTAACCAGGATCTAGGGGTGTCACTGGGTGAGATGGAACAAAGGACCTGAAGTCAGGAGACTTGAGACTCTCCTGGAACATTAGAGAAGTGGAGGATGTTGTTTCTCCTCCATCGGTCCCTCTGAGCGCCTGTGACTTCAGCATCTCCTGCTCGGTACTTAGAGCCCTTCCGCAGACACCAGCCCTTTCCCCATCCAACCTCAAAATGGATACTGCAGAATGACAGAAACACAACTGACCTCTTTTCCCCTCTTGGACCCCCAACCACACTCTTTGCTTTAAAAGGGCAGGCTGAGGGTTTGGAAAGGGAGGTGCTGGCATGGGTTGGGGGTAGGGAACCCAGGGCTCTGAGAAAGCCAGACACAGCAGAACTATTCTGTTCCAGAGCTGCAGGGTCCACAGATTCCTGTCCAAACCAACCAATGGGAGAAGGCCCTCTAATCCTAGGGAACTAAAGAATTCTCTTCAGTTATTCAATTTCCCTTCTGTACCCTACTCCTTATCCCTACCCCCACCCTTAACCCTGATAGAGTCAGAGGAGCCTGAGACCCCCAGGAGTGAGCCAGCCCATATCCTGTGAAGTGAACTCAACCTGACTACCTTCTAAGAAATTTGAGAAATGTTCTAAGCCAGATGTCAATCAGGACTATGAACCTCCAACTTTCACACAGACAGGCTGTTCCAGTTCTCCATCCAAGAACTCCATACTCCTGGCTCTTGGCTCCCTGGCTTATCCTCCAGATGAGGACAGAAAGGAAAATCCAGCTGCTCCATCAGATGTTTGGGAGTGGATTCAGACATCCACAGCCAGGAAGGGGTTAAGAGGCAGAGCCAGTTACCCCAACCTGCCCCTCCCAGGGATTAAGAGTCCTCTATAAAGGGGACTGTCTACCCAGGCAAGTCCAGGGGGTTATTAGGGACCCAGGCACTGTGCCCATCCCCCATTGCCATGTGGGAACTTCGGTCTGCCTCCTTTTGGAGGGCTATATTTGCTGAGTTCTTTGCCACCCTCTTCTATGTCTTCTTTGGGCTGGGAGCCTCCCTGCGTTGGGCCCCTGGACCCATACATGTCCTGCAAGTGGCTTTGGCCTTTGGCCTGGCCCTGGCTACATTGGTGCAGACTGTGGGTCACATCAGCGGAGCCCATGTCAATCCTGCAGTCACGTTTGCCTTCCTTGTGGGCTCCCAGATGTCCTTGCTCCGTGCCTTCTGCTACGTGGCAGCTCAGCTTCTGGGAGCTGTGGCTGGAGCAGCTGTGCTGTACAGTGTCACCCCGCCAGCTGTCCGAGGGAACCTAGCACTCAACACGGTAAGGGGTGGGGGTGGGGCGGGATCATGGTGTCTTGAATACTGCCCTTACATGTTTGCTTATGTGTGTAAATAAACATGTGTGTGTGTGTGTGTGTGTGTGTAGGACCAATGAGTGCTTAGGAGGGGAAAGGAAAGTATAGAAGCCAAGAGAGTTGAGTTCAAACTGGGCAGGGGTGGCAGACACCCTTAATCCCAGCACTTGGGAGGCAGAGGCAGGCAGATCTCTGTGAGTTCAAGGCCAGCCTGGTCTACAGAACGAGTTCCAGAACAGGCTCCAAAGCTACAGAGAAACCCTGTCTTGAACCTCTGCCTCCCCCCGCAAAGAAAGCTGAGTTCATATTTTAGCTTTCATTCCAACTCTATTAGGTTCTTTCGTTGTGGCTGCTGTGAGCAGGGAGAACTAGTCAAGGCCTTCCTATGTAGCCAAAGATAGTCCTCCTCCCTCTACCCTCTAAAGTGCTAAGATTACAGGCATGCCCAAGCACATCCGTTTTATGTGGTACTGGGAACGGAACCCAGGGCCTCAGGCATGCTGGGCAAGTCATTGCCAAATGAGCTGCATCCCCAGCTCTCCTTCCAGGTTCTTAAGGAGACTTAGGGTGCCTCAGTGTCCCTGCCATGTAAGTCAGTGCAATCACTTCCACACAGCAACAAAGAAGTACTGTTAGGAAAAACTAAGGTAGAAACACATAGCCTTCCTGTCCTGGAGCTGAGCTGCAGGAGGGGACTGTGAGGCGGCCATAGCAGGAGTGCTAACAATTGCCTCCTTTCTCCCCTTGGTCAGCTGCATGCTGGGGTAAGTGTGGGCCAGGCCACCACTGTGGAGATCTTCCTGACGCTCCAGTTCGTGCTCTGCATCTTTGCTACGTATGACGAGAGGCGGAATGGCCGCGTGGGCTCTGTGGCCTTAGCTGTTGGCTTCTCCCTCACCCTGGGGCACCTCTTTGGGGTAAGCAAGAGAGGTAGAAAACTTCTTACTCAAGGATTCTAGGGTCCCCAAAGCGTTAGCAACCCGCAAAGGTTCTTTCTTCCCCACTCCGCCTTTAATCATGATTATTACCCACCTTTTCATTATCAATTGGCACAAGGGATCTATTTCCTTTAACTACTATATCGACTCTTTCTTGACTCCAGGGTGGAAATGCACACATCATGGGTAGAACTGGGCGGTCCTGGGTCCATAAGTCTGTCCCCAGATGGAATTCCAGTGCCACTATCTACTGTGGAGAGTTATGAAACTGGTCCTGCCCCATGTGGGCTGTAGGGAGAGAAACTGGGAGGCTGGGATGCTGTCTTAGCTCCAGCTGTGTCTCTTGCAGATGTATTATACTGGCGCAGGGATGAATCCTGCCCGCTCCTTTGCTCCTGCTATCCTCACCCGAAACTTCAGCAACCACTGGGTAAGTAAGAGTACAGGGTAAGAGCACAGAGCACTTTTGGTGGGCTGGACTGCAGGTTGCATTCCACCAGGATGTATTGGCTGCTCTGCCAGCACACAGCTAAGGAGGCTGTCAGGAACCTTGGCACACTTGCATGTGCACATTGCATTATTTTGTCAAAAAGAAAAACTCTAAGCTGGGTGTGGTGATACATGCCTGTAGTTCCAGCGCTTGGGAGGCTGATGCAGGAGTACTTGAGTCCAGAAAGTTGGAGCTAGCATGGATGGCACAGCAAGACCTCCTTTCTGAAACAAACAGACAGGAGGCTCTTGCCATACTGATCTTCTTTTATTGGCGGGGCTTTTTAACTGAGTATCCACTGAATTCAAGAACTAGAGGCTACTGGATTGCCAGCTACATCTAAGACAAAAACTCCGGGTTCCAGAAACCAGAATGTACGCCCACAGGCCCAGCAGCACCCCAGTTCAACTGTACTGGTCTCGTACGTGATTCTGACAAATAACTTATTCTTTGCCTCTGTTTATCAGCCACAGAGTATTATATAAAATAAATGAATTGACAGTTATCTGTGAAGCAGCTATCACAGATTCTGGCATGGAGTAATCTTCAATAAATAATGGAATGCTTTTGTTGCTTTGGGCATATGCAAGATAAACATGGAAACAGCTCAAAAGAATCTGCCAAGACTTACAGCCATTTCCACAGCAGCATTAGTTACGACAGCCAAGAGGTGGAAGCAACCCTAATTTCCCTTGCTAGAGAAGTGTAAAAGTCAAACGTGGCCTATGGAAGTTCTAATAAGCTATAACATAAACCTCAGGGACATTATGCTAAGTGAAATTGCCTGTCACTAAAAGATAATTCTTATATAATTCTACTTACACCAGGCAGAATATTCACATTCATTCAGGTAAGTCAACATGGAGGCACAAAGCTACATTTCCAGCATGTGGGAGGTGGGTGCAAGAGGGTCAGGAGTCTGAGGTCATCCTAGGCTACACAGTTCAGGGCCAGCCTGTGCTACATGGCACCAAAAGGAGGAGAAGGGGGTGGAGGAAGGAGCAAGGGGAGAAAGAGGAAAGAAAGGAAGAAAAAAGAAACACAGATTACTAGAAACAGGGATAGAAGGGTGGCTGCCAGGGGCTGGGGTGGAGTCAGGCAGCTTAATGGCTATATAGTTTTATTTTTACAAACTCAAAAAATCCTGGAGGTGAGTTACATGTCAATGTGAATATATTTAACACTATCGAGCCACACACTTAAAAATCTAAATAAGCAGGAATTAGCTTGTACTAATCATAGCACTTAGTAGGACAACTTAGGAGAACTGCCTGAGTTTCAGACGAGGCTGGGTTACACATTGATGTTGACACCAGTTTGGGTTACAGACTGAGACCCTGACTCAAAAACAAGCAGTACTGCAGAGCCTGGCGTGCACGCCGACATCCCAGCACTAGGGAGGCAGAGGCAGGCAGGTCTCTATGAGTTCGAGCCCAGCCTGGTCTACAGAGGGAGTTCCAGGGCAGGCTCCAAAGCTACAGAGAAACCCCATCTCAAAAAAACAAAATAAAACAAACAAAACTCAAAACCAAGCACCCAACCAGAAAACAGTTCTGGGGATGTGGCTCAGTTGTTACATTACCTGCCTGGCACGTGCAAAGCCGAGTCCACTCCCCATCACGGAATAAACTTGGACAGTGGTGCCTGCTGGTCATTCTTGGGGGCCAGAGGATTAGGAGTTCACGGTCATTTTCAGCCCCGCCGGCCAGCTTGAGGTCCCCTTGAGGACAATGAGATCCTGCATTAGGCAAACAATAAAAGCAAAAACAAAAAACAATAAACAGACAATATTTGATAAGGTAAATTTTATGTTATAAAGGGCATTTTACAACATTTACAACTTCTTTTTTTGTTTGTTTGTTTGCTTTGTTTTTTGAGACAGGGTTTCTCTGTAGCTCTGGAGCCTGTCCTGGAACTAGCTCTTGTAGACCAGGCTGGCCTCAAACTCACAGAGCTCCGCCTGCCTCTGCCTCCCAAGTGCTGGGATTAAAGGCGTGCACCACCACCGCCCGGCTACAACTTATTTTCTAAGAAACATATAAACTAGTTCAAAATAACAACAAATAGAATAATGTGTGATAAGGAGGTATAGGTAAAACAGAGGAATAAGAAAATGGCCGGGCGGTGGTGGCGCACGCCTTTAATCCCAACACTCAGGAGGCAGAGGCAGTGGATCTCTGTGAGTTTGAGGCCAGCCTGGTCTACAAAACAGGACAGCCAGGGCTGTTATACAGAAACTTGGTCTCTTAGAAAAACAGGAAAAAAAGAAAGGAAATGGTTAATGATTGAGAAGAAACAACAGGTTTTGATGTACAATAGAGTATAGATAGTTCTAAAACTAGTATTATTTATTTATTTATTTTGTTGTTGTAGTTTGTGAGCAGGGTCTCACCAGGTAACCTTGACTTCCGGAACTCGCTTAGTGGATTAGTCTGGCCTTGAACTCCCAGAGACCCACTAGCCTTTGCCTCCTTAGCTAAGGGTGAGCACCACCATGCCAAGCTATACTTTATTTTTTTAATGTATATAGGTATTCTGCATGTATGTCTGTGTTCCATGCCTGAGTGCTCCATGCCTGCCTGGTGCCCCTGGAGGCCAAAAGGAGTATTCCGATCCCTGGGAACTGGAGTTACAGACGGTTGGGAGCTACCATGTGGGGGCTGGGACTTGATCATGGGTCCTGTACAAGAGCAGCAAGTGCTCTTAACCAACCACTGAGCCGTCTCTCCAGCCCCATGGAGTCCAGAATGCTTGTTCAGTGCTAGAACACATGTTCCACTTGGACAACGCCCAATTGTGTGGGACGCTTGCAGGAAGTCTGGTTTTCTTGAGCCTGAGCATGCCTTCTTTCTTCCCCTAGGTGTACTGGGTGGGCCCGATCATCGGAGGGGGCCTGGGCAGCCTCCTCTATGACTTTCTCCTCTTCCCCCGGCTCAAGAGTGTTTCTGAGAGACTGTCTATCCTCAAGGGAGCCAGACCCAGTGACTCCAATGGACAGCCTGAGGGTACCGGGGAGCCTGTGGAACTGAAGACTCAGGCCCTGTGAACCATCCTGTTAGAGAGAGGGGTAGAGTCTGGGTTTCAAGGAGGGGCCAACCCAGCACTCGGATGAAGAGACTGTGGGGAGGGGCATGTACTTCTTTATTTTTTAACTTATGTGTGTTTTTAATTTTTTTCTTTTGCTGTGTGAAAGCTTTCAAGTTGCATTCACGATCTAGTTGGTGCAAACTCCCTTCCTCCCCACCCCAACCACCTTCGCCGTGTGTGTGTGTGTGTGTGTGTGTGTGTGTGTGTGTGTGTGTGTGTGTGTGTGACTGTTCATATGAATGTGGGTGAGTGTGGCAGTGTCTGAGTTTGGGGACACAAAAGCTAGGGAAGGGAAAAGAGGTGTCAGCATGTTATGTCCCTCCCCCAGCCCAGTTTGGTGAGCACGGAGAATCTGAGACCTTAATTTTCTGTCCTTTACCCTGCTTCCCTGCTTCCAGCAGTATGGAAGTACGAAGGGTGGGTGGGAGGTTGTCATTCCCCTCAGGAAGCAGACAGACCGGAAGGGGAAGGCAAGGCATTCCAAGGATTGGGAGGGTGGATTCAGGGACGTGGGTGGGAGAAGAAACGGAGATTTTATTTCCAGATCACTGGGCAAGTGTACCTGAAAGTGTTGAGGGATTTTATGGGAGAATATAGCCTACTTATCTCAGGGATACTTGCCCCAGAGACCCGGGCAGAGGGAGCTCTGAGAAAAGGAAACACGGGCTTGAGTGGTCCTGTAGAACTGTATAAACCTGTCTACATCCGGGTTGCCTGTTCATTCAGAGGCCTTGGACCAGGGACCTTCCAACCGATACAGGGGTTGGGTAAGCCTAGCGTGAGAAAAATGAAGTGGTTTAAAAGGCCCGCCTAATAGCCCTTTTCAAATGGTACTGAAGCCCCAGAATTGGTGAATGAGGCTAAAACAGAAATCTGGTGTCTGAAGCAAATTTACTTTTGAGGGGGGTAAGATGGAGATTGTTTAAAGCAAACCGAAATTTGCGGGTGGCGTCTTCGTGCTCCCTTCACTAGCTCCTCAGTCTTTCCTCTTTGTATGTCTTTCCCTTTCTTCCAGCTACCCTCCCCATGCCCCAGACAGCGGTCTCCTCTAGAAATGCTTAATTACGGAGATTATTTTTTTGAGCCCTATCTTGTATTGTTGGTAAAATAGCAACGTCTCAGCAGGGGCGCAGGTGACCCTGAACCGAACAATGAATATTTATTGCAGATCTTTCTATTCTGAGCCTCCTGTATATACTTCGCAAGCTTTAAAACGTATGCCTATAATAAGACAGACAACCCTAACTCTAGCGAATAAAAGAAAACTCTCCACTTCCAAATAAAACACAACTTTTCTAACTAGCTATTTAAGACTTTGGAATAGTCCATCAGGCTGGAAGGGGAAGAATGTCTGTAAATTCTACTTTAATTCGACCTGGATTCATATTATAATTCAGTAGAAAATCCATAGCGTTTTGGTTTTCAAATTAGTGCAGACTTCCGACTCAGATAAAACAATCCTTCTTGGTTTACCTTCTTATTTCATCACCAATTACCCCTCTCCCCTCGCCCGGAGTCAAGTGGATCTGCCCGGCTCGCCCCGCCCCTCCCCACACCCGCGCAGGCGCAGACCGGTCGCTCCCAGCCGAGTGGCGGGAAAGGGAGCGGCCCCGCACCTCAGGGCCACCGGCTGTCTGAGGCTTGGGGAACTCACAGAGAGCAGGTGAGTGTATCGAGAGGACCCAGGACAGACTCGGGCAGCTCTGAGGCTGCGGGGCTGTATGCGACCACGTCGCCGAGGCCGCGATTCCCGCCGCGCGGTTTAAAGGCGGGGCGGGGCTCCCGGCGCGCACGCGCGTTCTAACGCTGCTCCCCGGAGGGCTTGCAGCGCCTTAGCCGCGAGTCCGCGCCTCTGTGCAAGCCTTGGACCTCGGCTGGGCATGGAGCTGTGAGCCCAAGAGTTCCGGAAGTAGAGCAGGAGGCTCCCGGGAATTGCCACTTTGCAGCTCGCCATCCAGTCCTGACCCGAGGACTCAACGGCTCGGTGGCCGTCAGGAGTTGACTTTGGGTTTTTTTTAGATTGGGTTTAATCCTCTTTACCTCCATCCCCCCCCAATTTGGTAGGGGATGTCAAGTAGAATAAGAGCCGTAAATTAAGCTTCTTTTCGGGAGTGTCATTTCTTTGTCTTTGATGCCTGTCAGTAGAACCTTACTTTTATTTATTTATTTGTTTGTTTGTTTTCGAGACAGGGTTTCTCTGTGGCTTTGGAGCCGGCCTGGCTCTTATAGATCAGGTTGATCTCGAACTCACAGAGATCCGTCTGTCTCTGCCTCCTGAGTGCTGGGATTAAAGGCATGTGCCACCACTGCCCGGCTTAGAACCTCTTAGAACCTTCTTTTGGGGACAAAAACAAACACATGCTCATCGTTTTACATTTACTTTGAAACTCCATTTTACCAATCCCGTTTGACTCCCAACCTCAGGGAAAGGATGTGTCATCTGCTTTTCGATTTTTTTTTTTTTCTGCCTCAAGGTTCCTGAACTCCCTTTCCCGGGAAGTTCTCGTCACTTCTCTCAGGTGAACATGTCTTTGAGGACTAAGTGTGGTTACCCTAAGATCCAGCAATTCAAGTTATCCAGCCTTCCAGGCTGGTCACTCTCCCCAGCCCTGCTTTTTAAAAGACAGGGTCTCCGTTTCAGATGAGATGGCTCAGCCCGTTGTGCCTGAAGAACTGGGTGCAATCCCCGGAGCCCACATGATAGAAGGAGAGAACAGACTCCTGCAAATTGACATGTAAAAGGACAGTCCTGGCTGGCCTGAATTCTCTGTGTAGACCAGGCTAGCCTCTCACTCTCTCTGTGTTCCTGAAGTTTATCGAACCTTTGTCTATTAGCAATGACTCTAACAAAGTGTGCTGAGCTCCTAATAATACAGCGTGCACGACACTGAGTGCCAGGTGTTCAGAGATGAGAGTCCCTGGCCTTGAGGACTCGTTCTGCAATTGTGACAGAGTGACAGGGAGTCCTCCCTAAGTCCTCACTGTGCTCATGGTCTGCTTTGGTCTAGGAAACAGCATTTATCAAGCACGCACGTACATTATTGCTGGGTCAAAGAGTTGACGGTTGGTGCAGCTGTCAGCTGAGCTGAATCGAAGGCGCCTGAGAACATTTCCTTTCCTTTCTCACCGTCCCACAGTGAGAGCTGAGCCAGAGGCCCATGCACACCAAGCCTTGACACTGCATCTGAACTCCGCTGCCTTAGCTAAAGGAGAGACCCCTGAGTTGCCCACACTGGTCTCTGCCCTAGGCTCCCAAGTGCTGGGCTTACAGATGCCCCTCCTACACCCCACGTAAGCAGTGTCAGGAGTGGAACCCAGGGCTTCCTGCGTCCTCGGCAGCCAGCTGAACTCCATCCCCTGAGCATCCCCCAGTAGCATTATCATAACACTGCCCAGGCTCCACTCCCTGGAAGTCAGTAACCATACTCTGAAAAATCCATGGTGATTAGAAACAGCCCTTGTCCTCACAGACTCTAAGGCTAGTGAGGGGAGTCAGCCGTATTAAACAATCTGCTTTATTATGTACACAAAATGTAAATGCCGTCAGGTAGAAGTCTGTATGTGGCCCTGGGAGAGGAGATGGTTTTACAGCTAGCTGAGCTGCGTCCCCAGCGTGAACCTTAATTCCTTCCCCCTCCCTAAAGATTTTACCTTTTTTGGGGGGGGATTCGAGATAGGGTTTCTCTCTGTGACAGTTATACCTGTCCTAGAACCCTAGAACCAGCTCTTGTAGACCAGGCTGGCCTCGAACTCACAGAGATCCACCTGCCTCTGCCTCCCGGGTGCTGGGTTTAAAGGCGTGCATCACCACCGCCTAGCTCCAAAGATTTTACTTTTAATTACATGTGTTTATGCAGTTGTCTGTAGAGACACTTGCTCTCCTGTGAGCTGCCATGTGGGAACTGGGAATTGAAACCTGGGTCCTCTGGAAGAGCAGCTGGTGTTCTTAACCATGGAGCCATCTCTCCAGGCCCAGCACAAACTTCCTTGAAGAGAAATCTGAGTAGACCTCTCCATGACTGTGACAGTACCCTTTCTTTTTCAGAGGCCCAAACTGAGACTGATTTGGTAGAGGGTGGGCGAGTCTGCAGCGTGCAATGAGCCACAGTTCTGACGCTGTCTTCTGATCTCAGTGTTTTAGTCCATTGGTGCATCCTGCAGTATTTTTTTCCCCCCCGTGATATTTATTGAGCTCTACATTTTTCTCTGCTCCCCTCCCTGCCTCTCCCCTCCCTACTTCAACCCTCCCCCAAGGTCCCTATGCTCCCAGTTTATTCAGGAGATCTTGTCTTTTTATACTTTCTACTTCCCACGTAGATTAGATCTATGTAAGTCTCTCTTAGTGTCTGTATTGCTGTCTGAATTCTCTGGAATTGTGGTTTGTAGGCTGGTTTTCTTTGCCTTATGTTTAAAAACCATCTATGAGTGAGTACATGTGATAATTGTCTTTCTGTGTCTGGGTTACTTCACTCAAAATAATGCTTTCTAGTTCCATCCATTTTCCTGCAAAATTCAAGCTGTCATTATTTTTTTCTGCTGTGTAGTACTCCATTATGTAAATGTTCCACTTTTTTTTTTATCCATTCTTCGATCGAGGGGCATTTAGGTTGCTTCCGGTTTCTGGCTATGACAAATAAAGCTGCTATGAACATAGTTGAGCAGCATCCTGCAGTCTTCAAAGGATACCCCTGGAACTGGGGTAAAAGCTTCTAATAGGAATGTCAGCCCTTCATGGGCTGTTTGACACATGAGTCAAACAGCCCCAGAACCAGGTGTGGTGGAGCACACCTTTAATCCCAGCAGAGGCAGGAGGATCTCTGTGAGTTTGAGGCCAGCCTGGTGTGAGTTCCAGCACAGCCAGGAATACATAGAGAGACTGTCTCAAAAACAAATAAAAAAAGCCATAAACAAATAGGGTTTCTGTGTTTTATATTTTTATTGTAGTGCAACACTAGGTGTTGAACATGTAGTGTTCTTCAACTGAGGTAGCTCTTTCATCTTTTTTGGCAAGCTTCTTAGGTCAGTCCTTATCACACAGGGCCCCTGCCCTCTCCTTTGTCAACACAGGCCTCGCCATTTCATCTCCTGTCTGGACCACCTGACCTCCTGATCCTGAACTTGTCCATGATGAACTGTGAACTTCTAGCCACGTGTAGTGCCCTTGGGTACTTGGAAGGAGACACCTATCACAAGGAGCCAGATTGCTTAGGTAAGTGCTCTTTTGAGGAATCAGGTGGAAAACGCCATTGATTGAGGTCTGGTGAATTCCTCAGGCTGTGTGTATGAAGAGCGAATGGACAGGGGCAGTTTCTTCTGTGACCTGGGCTCACAGGCGGGTGTTTTATTCTCTCTGAAGAGAGTGTGAAGGATCTGATCCGCTACTTGAGGCATGAGGACGAGACAAGAGATGTGCGCCAGCAGCTGGGGGCTGCACAGATCCTGCAGAGTGACCTCCTGCCCATCCTCACCCAGCACCGTGGCGACAAGCCCCTCTTTGATGCTGTTATCAGGTTCCTTTCTTGGCCTTTTCACTTTTGCCATGTGCAACATCTGTTGGCAAGGAAATCTAATTCCTTCTTCCTTCATTGTCTCCCAGGCTGATGGTGAATTTGACTCAGCCAGCCTTGCTCTGTTTTGGCAGCGTGCCTAAGGACCCCAGTGTGCGACACCATTTCCTGCAGGTTCTAACTTACCTGCAGGCCTACAAAGAGGTGAGAAGCCTTTCTCCAGAGGCGCTAGGTCCAAGTTTGGAGAGGGATGAAGGGGAAGATAGGCACTACCAAGCAGCTGTTCCCTGTTCAACAGGCCTTTGCCAGTGAGAAGGCTTTTGGAGTCCTCAGTGAAACCTTGTATGAGCTGCTGCAGCTGGTGAGTGAGTCTCTGCCCTAAGCATCCCACAGGAGAGTATGCCTTCACCTCCCCAAGCAGAGGAAGGCGCTATTCTGGGGAAGGTCCTTAGCCCTTAGTGATATGGTAGTCCACTCTGCAGTTTCTAGCCACCTGGGGACTGTGTGCGCGTGCATGCACACACAAACACACACACATCCACACATATCCACACGTTCCACTTTCTTTGCTTCCTTACTCTTTTCTTTTTTAAAGTTTATTTTATATGTATGCGTGTTTTGCTGGCATGTATGTATATGTACTATGTGTGTCGGGTACCCTTGGAGGTCAGAAGGGGCATGGGAGCCCCGGGAACTGTAGCTGTGGATGGTTGGGAACCGCCATGTGGGTGCTGGGAGCTGACTACTGCCTGTTGAGATTGAGTCTCCTATAGCCCAGGCTGGCTTCACATTTTAGTTCACTACTTTGCTATGTAGCTGAAGCTGGTTTTGAACTCGTGGTCCTCCTACCTCTTCCTCCTGAGGTTATAGCCGTGTACTGCAATCCTCTGCCCCTGCCCCATAGTACTGGGGATTGAATTTACCACTGAAATAGATCCCTAGCTTCTTTTCTTTTTCATTTTTGAGGTGAGATCTCGCTGTACTGCCCAGGATAGTCTTGAACTCAGTCTGTAACCTGGGCAGGCTTTGAACTTGCAGTCATTTTGCCCCGGTCTTCTGAGAAGCTGGGATTACAGACTGTACCTCCGGGCTTGCTTCACTCTCTTATTTTATTTTATTTGTTTACTGTTTGTTTGTTTTGGTTTTTCGAGACAGGGTTTCTCTGTAGCTTTGCAGCCTGTCCTGGAACTTGCTCTTGTAGACCAGGCTGGCCTCGAACTCACAGAGATCCGCCTGCCTCTACCTCCCAAGTGCTGGGATTAAAGGCGTGCGCCACCACTGCCCGGCTGTTTGTTTGTTTTGAGACAGTCTTACTTTGTAGCCCTGACTGGCCTGGAACTAAGAGATTCTTCCCCTCCCTCTGCCTCCTGAGTGCTGGGGTTAAAGACATGTGCTCCCATTCCTAGCTTTTCTTTTTGTTTTTAGAAATTTATTTACTTTATGTGTCTGTGTATGCCATTTTTTTCCTCTTTTTGCCCAGGACTGGGAGGATCGGCAGGAAGAAGACAACTTGCTGATTGAACGGATCCTGCTGTTGGTCAGAAATATTCTCCATGTCCCAGCTGACCTTGAGCAGGAGAAGGTGAAGGTCTTGGGGCATCTGAGTTCTTGTGCTGTTTAGGGTGAACTCTCTACTCTCAGGTTTTTTTGTCTTTTGTGTTGGGGACTTTGGAGGGCAGTCATGGAGCTGAGTGTGTCCTTCCTCCCTCTCCATTGACTCAGAGGATCGATGATGATGCCAGCATCCATGACCGGCTTCTTTGGGCAATCCATCTCAGCGGCATGGACGACTTGCTCCTCTTCCTGTCCAGCTCCTCTGCTGAGCAGCAGTGGAGTCTACATGTGCTGGAGATTGTTTCCCTCATGTTCCGAGATCAGGTGAGCCCTGTGTACTCTCCCGCTCCCTCCGTCCCTGTGCTTTCTGTCACCTGGCCAGTTGCTCTGGTAATAATGGGAAATTACCTCAGAAGGCAGGTCATGGGTGCCCGGACTGTCTTCCGTCCGAGGCCTGTCAACAGTTATGTGTGTCCGTCCGTGGTTCTCGTTCCTAGTAGGAGTGAGCTAAGGCTTAAGGAATTCATGTCCTGATTCTGACTGATTCTTCTTCCTCGTTCCCAATCCAGATCCCTGAACAGCTAGCCGGAGTAGGACAGGGACGCTTGGCTCAGGAGCGAAGCACAGATGTGGCAGAACTGGAGGTGCTGCGTCAGCGGGAGATGGCGGAGAAGAGAACTCGAGCCCTCCAGCGAGGCAACAGGTGGGTGGCAGCGTGCTCTGCTGTGCCCTGAGTCACAGCCGCAAACACCCAACATGGACAGCTTGAGGCTGGGGCTGGTTAATATTTTAAACGAACTCTCACAAAACTGTTGACAAGAGAGAGTTGCCTGACACCTCGAGGGAACTGAGGGTTCATTTTGGAACCTTTTTTTTTTCTTGAAGGCACTCTCGATTTGGGGGCTCCTACATTGTCAAGGGGCTGAAGTCCATTGGGGAGAGGGATGTCATCTTTCACAAAGGCCTTCACAATGTAAGTACGCATAAGTACAAGGCAGAAACGTTGGAGTTGCAGGACCTGAGGAAGGTTCTGTCCTCCAGCTCAGAGAGTTGGTGGCCACAGTAGAGGTGGTGTTGATTGTGTTGTCTCCCCTGATGCCATTACTAGTACCAGAGGCAGACATCTTTCTAAGCATTTCCCCCCCAAGAAAACTTCAGGCCGGTGCCTGTAGAAAGAACTGCAAGTGGCAGGACAGTCAGAACTTACTCTAATGGTGCAACCCATACCCTCAGCTCCGAAACTACAGCTCAGATCTGGGGAAGCAGCCCCGGAGGGTGCCGAAGCGTCGCCAGGCCGCCCAGGAGCTGTCCGTTCATCGCCGCTCTGCCCTCAATGTGAGACTCTTCCTCAGGGACTTCTGCTCTGAGTTCCTGGAGAACTGTTACAACCCACTCATGGGTGCAGTCAAGGTGAGAGCCCAGAAGGACGTCTAGGCAGTTAGGGATAGAGCAGAGGGGTGATGTGGTTGGCAAGGAGGACAGCCTGCCGGGGAGGGGCCCGTGGAAGGCTTGTGTGGACTGCAGAGGGAGGGGCTGACAAATGACAGGATGAATATTATTCGCATGACTGAAAAGACAAGTTCTCGGTGGGACTGGAGGGTTCACTGCTGTCCTGCAGAGAGCTGGATCCCAGATCAGGGTGCTTGATGCTGCCTGGAGCTGCAGCTTCAGAAGGTCTGATGCCCTCTTCTGGCTTCCGTGGACATTGGCACTCTGTACACACCCACACAGAGACATGCGAATTACAAAATAAAATGAATCTTCTCTAAAAAGAAGGCTCTGGAGCAATTTCCCCAGAGGAAAGGGAGAAGAAATGAACAGAGCTGAGGCAAACAAGAGGAAACTGGAAATTGTGGATCCTAGGAAATATTGTGTTGGTGTCCAGGGTCCAACTCCCCGTCTCAGGCAAGAGCAGCTGGGGGGGCGGGGAAGTAGAAGCCCTGAGGTCATGGCGGTCTCCTTGTTAGGATCACCTGCTTCGGGAGCGAGCCCAGCAGCACGATGAGACCTACTACATGTGGGCTTTAGCGTTCTTTATGGCCTTCAACCGAACTGCCTCCTTCCGCCCTGGCTTTGTCTCTGAGACCCTCAGTGTCCGTACTTTCCACTTCGTGGAGCAGAACCTCACCAACTACTACGAGATGATGCTGACTGACCGCAAGGAGGCCGCGTCCTGGGCACGCCGGTTAGTGGAAAGGCCACTGGGGATCACAGCAGATACCTTAGCCTACTGGGAGGCTGACCACCGGAACCGTGCATAGTCGTTTTTCCTATTTCAAGACTGAGGTGGTCAGGCCAGTGCAGGGACTGGTGGGTCTTCTCATTTTGGAAATATTCTTGGGGAGGGGTTGACATTTACCTTGGCCAAAGCCTTAAGTTGCCTCCATCTTACCTGTTGCTCCCCACTTTGTCAGGATGCATCTGGCTCTAAAAGCCTATCAGGAGCTGCTGGCCACAGTGAATGAGATGGACATGTCCCCAGACGAGGCTGTGAGAGAGAGCAGCCGCATCATCAAAAGTGAGGCCTTCCCACTTAACTAGAGTCTCATCCCTCCATGTCCCGGTGTCATCTCTCCTTTCCCAGCCCCTCTCCTTCTCGTCCCCACTCCTAGACAACATCTTCTATATGATGGAGTATCGAGAGCTCTTCCTGGCGCTCTTCCGGAAATTCGATGAGAGGTACCACCCACGTTCATTCCTTCGTGACCTGGTGGAAACCACACACCTCTTCCTCAAGATGTTGGAGCGGTTCTGTCGGAGCCGTGGGAACCTGATGGTGCAGGTACTGGGCAGCTGCAGGGTGTGGGAGGGACTACGGGGAGGGTGAAGACAGGGCTCCTCGCGTTTTCTACAGCTGGCGATGACCTGTTAGGACTCTTCTGAACTAAAGGCCAGAGGCTCATGGTGTTGCCAGTGTGGAGTTGCCCATTAGGTTCATCTTTAACCTATTTCAAAAGGGGAAGGTAGAAGCATAGTGAAAGACACACCAACCTCTGCCGGCTGTGCATTCATGCATACAGGTTCACACACACTATTCATACACACACACACGTAGGTCAGGCTAGTCTTTTTTTTTTTGGTTTTTCAAGACAGGGTTTCGCTTGTAGCCCTGACTATCCTGAAATTCACTTTGTATACCAGCCTGGTCCCCCAACTGACAGAGATCTGCCTCTGTCTCCCAAGTGCTGGGATTAAAGGCGTGTGCCACCACCGCCTGGCTAGGCTAGTCCTCTATTAATTTCAGTTAGAATACACTCAAACAGCCTGTGTCAGTCTCTAGGTTCCTAAATTGAAATTGTGTCCAATACTGATTAGTAGATGAAAAGCCAAAAAAAGAAAGTCAACAAAATCTCCAGTGGATCTCTGTCTTAGAGGCACAGAGATTCGGCTTGGTAAACATGTTTGTTTTTTAAAATGTTTTTGTCTGGGGCTGGTAAGACTGCTCAGCAGGTGAAGGCACGTACTGCCAAGCCTGGTGCCCTGCGTTAGAGACCTCGGACTCATGATAGGAAGAGAGAACCCGTTTCCCCAAGGTGTCCTCTGACTTCCATATGTCTGTCTGTCTCTCCCTTTCTCTCTCACACACATAATAAAATAAAGTCAGAGCTGGCATTAGAGAGATGGCTCAGTGGTTAAGAGCACTGGCTGCTCTTCCAGAGAACCTGGGTTCAATTCCCAGCACCCACATGGAAGCTCACACCTGTCTGTAACTCCAGCTCCAGAGCATCTGGCACGCTCACACAGACATACATGTAGGTAAAACACCAATGAACATAAAATAAAGTACGTCGGAAATGAGCTACAGATGTGGCTCAGCAATTAAGAGCACTTGCAGTCATTGCAAAAGACCCAGGCTTGGTTCCCAGGGCCCATGTGCAGGCTCACAACCATTTGTAACTTCAGTCCAGGGTACCCAGGGCCCCTTAGGGCACCAGTCACATATGCTGTGTATATACATATATGATAATGAAACATCATATACAATAGCGAAACACTCATACACATAAATATTAAAGAAATTAAGGCTGGAAAGACAGCTCAGTGGCCAAGAGCACTGTCTGGACTTGCAGAGGACCCAGGTTCAGTTCCTGGACACACATGGAAACTCCCAGTGCTCTATAACTCTAGTTCATGGGGTTACTAATGTCCTCTTCGGACCTCTGCACACATGGGGTGCACACACATACATGCTGACAGAGCACTCAGACACATAAAATAAAAATAAATCTTTTTTTTTTGTTTTGTTTTTCCGTTTTTGTTTTTCAAGGCAGGGTTTCTCTGTGGCTTTGGAGCCTGTCCTGGAACTGGGACCAGGCTGGCCTCGAACTCACAGAGATCGCCTGCCTCAGCCTCCTGAGTGCTGGGATTAAAGGTGTGCGCCACCACCGCCTGGCAAATCTCTTTTTTTAAAAATCCTGCCAGAACTGTACTTGAAAGCAAAAGAATGAAGAAGACTTTGCCAAAAGTAATCTTGCCCTCTGGGCTTTGCTCGGTGTTGTCTGTGTGGCAGCTGCCGTGCTAGAGCTCATTTGCATTGTTACTGTGCCTAAGGCCTCCTGTGCTCACCGTAAGAGCATTCGGAGAGTAGTTACACAATTCATGCTGGTCTCACTGGCCGTCCATATTCAAGCTCTGGCCTCCTGGCTCCCAGAGCCTATGCTCCCCCCGCTTTGATTACAGAGTCCTTGAGTCGAGCATAATCCTCAGGGATTCCCACCTATCTGTCCATCCTATTTGACTTTTTTCGGGGTGGGGGATTGAGACAGAGTCTCACTATGTAGCCCTGGCAGGCCTAGAACTGACTCTGTAGACGAACCTGATCTCAAACTCACAGAAATCTGCCTGCCTCTGCCTCCTGAGTGCTGGGACTAAAGGCCCAGTCTCCACCTGACTCTCACATTTCCCATGCAGTGGGCCTTCACAGCCGTGACTCTCAGGAGCAGAATGCAAAGGTCACGTGTTGACTCACACTCCTAGTCTTCAAAAGGGAAAAGTTCCAGGCTTTCTTTCTATATGCTTTGCCTTTTACATTTATTTATGTGTGTGTGTGTGTGTGTGTGTGTGTGTGTGTGTGTGTGTGTGTGTGTGTGTGTGTGTGCGCGTGCGCGCGCGCGCGTGCACGGGAGCATGTGCAATGGCACATATGTGGAGGTCAAAGGCAAATGTGGAATTAGTTCTCTTCCTCCAGCACTGAGTGTGTAGTCATCAGGCTGACTGTTAACCCTCTGGGCCATGCTGTGCCTCCTCCACACTTTGCCCGTTTTCCAGTTGTGTATCCATCCCTGCAGCAACTCTCTGCTCCGTAGACGTCTTCAGGTCTTTCTGGGCTGACAAGATAGTCAGTGGGTAAAGGCCCTTGCCACCAAGCCTGACAGATGGAGTTTGATCATCTGCATCTACATGGTTGAAAAAGAGAACTGACTCATGCATGTTTTTCTCTGTTCTCTCGTGCCAGCACACATGCATCCCCGTGAACACACAAAATCAAAGAATTGTGTTTTTGTTTTTAATTTAAAAAGACATCGCTATGCCAGGTGGGTGGTGCACACCTTTAATCCCAGCACTTGAGAGGCAGAGACAGGCGGGTCTCTGAGTTCGAGGCCAGCCTTATTTACAGAGCAAGTTCCAGGACAGGCTCAAAACAGCAGAGAAACCCTGTCTTGAAAAAACAAAAACAGGGCTGGAGAGATGGCGCAGCGGTTAAGAGCACTGACTGCTCTTCCAGAGGTCCTGAGTTCAAATCCCAGCAACCACATGGTGGCTCACAACCATCTGTAATGAGGTCTGGTTCCCTCTTCTGGCCTGCAGGTGTACACACAGACAGAATATTGTATACATAATAAATAAATAAAAAAGAAAAAACAAACAAAAAAAGATACTGCCTCTTTTGGCAAACTCTTGCTCCAAGAAGTGGGCATTTTGTGCTCATCCTCATCCTAACTCTTGACGCACTGAAGAAGTGGCATTTTCCCTTGACTGGCGTCTCTTCTGGAGGACAAGGAGTAGTGTCCATTGCTGCTCCCTGTGCTCCACTTCTCTAACCCTGAGGAGTAGAGACTTCTGTGGTCTTCTGCTGCTACCAAACAGTTCTTTCCCCTTAGAATAAAAGGAAAAAGAGAAAAAAGAAAAAGAAGGTTCAAGACCAAGGTGTTGCTTCTGGTAATGTCTCGCATGGTCCTGAGCTGGAGGCCACATGGCCAGCCCTGGAAGAGCAGCTGCTTCAGTGTGCCCAGGTCGGTAGTTAGAGAAGGCCTATCCTTTGGGAGGACGGCACTCTTGTAGACAGCCTGGGCTTCCTCCAGCTCTGCTCCCACGGCTGTGTCTGTCTGTAGGATCCTGAGCTCAGTGTAGACTCCGTTGTTCCCTTTGATGCGGCCTCAGAGGTGCCAGTGGAAGAGCAGCGAGTCAACGCCATGGTGAGGATCCAAGACTGCCTCCTGGCTGGCCAGGCCCCACAAGCCCTGGCCCTCCTACGGTCTGCTCGGTAAGAACCCTGCATCCCCATCTTCCTGGGCTCTGAGAGAATGAGGTGACCTTATTTTATGTGCATTGGCGTTTTGCCATGGGGGTCAGGTCTCCTGGAACAGGAACTACAGACATCTCTGAGCTGCCATGTAGATGCCGGGAATTGAACCCAGGTCCTCTGAAGAGCAGTCAGTGCTCTTAACCACTGAGCTACCTCTCCTCCCTGAGTATTTTATTTTTAGAAGTATCAGTAAATACAGTTAACTGAGGAAGAAAATAAATGCAGTTCTACCAGCCAAGGTTAGCCATGGGTAGCATGTTGATGACTGACCTTTATTTAGTGTCTTCTGTGTAGAGCTACTGTATGTACACCTACAAACATGATTACCGTGTTCCTTGCTTGAGTAGTCTACTGTATGTACACCTACATGCATGATTACCACGTTCCTCGCTTGAGTAGTCTTTTTCTTTTTTGGGGGGGGGGGTTAGGAAAGGGTTTATTTGGCTTACACTTCAACCTTGCTGTTCATCTGGGAAGTCAGGACAGAAACTCAGAAGGAAGGATCCCAGAGGCAGGAGCTGATACAGCAGCCTTGGAGGGGTGTTGCTTACTGGCTTGCTTCTCATGGCTTGATCACGCTGCTTTCTTATAGAACCCAGGACCAGCAGTCCAGGGATGGCACCACCCACCATTGCCCTCCTCAGTTGGTCACTAAATGAGAAAATGTCTTACAGCTGGATCTCATCGAGCCATTTGCTCTACTGAGACTCCTTCCTCTGAAGACTCTAGCTTGTGTTAAGTTGACACACAAAACCAGCCAGTACAACTGACCCCTTGTCAACTTGACACACAGACACATCCCTGTCAAGCTGCATTCCTTTCTTATTTATCCCCAAGATCTCAGATTAAAATCATAAATAATTTTAAAAGTCCCACAGTCTTTACAAATTTAGTCTTTCAAATTTCAGTCTCTTTAAAATATCCAGTCTCTTTAAAGGTTAAAGCCTTTCATCTGTGGGCTCCTTTAAATATCAAAATTAAAACCTTTTTCAAGAGGGAAGAACCAGGGCCCTGTCAGAGTGTGAACCAAGCAAAACCAAACTCCAACAGTATATATAACCCAGTGTCCAGTTTTCTGAGCTCCACTCACAGTCTCCTGGATTCCTAGAAAGTGCTTGGGTCACTCTCCAGCTCTGCCCTCTGCAGCACACACAGCTGTCTTCTGGGCTCATCCAGAACCCCTGCACCCACTGCTGCTGCTCTTCTTGGTTGTTGTTGTCCCATGTTGCTGACATCTCCAAGACGTGGCCTCTGCTGCAAGTGGGCTGCACTTTCACTGCCAGCCTCTCATTGGCTTTCCTCATGGCTCCCTGCTGGCCAGCCTTCCGAGGGCGATCTCGCAGGGGTCCCCTACTTCCCGATCTCGCTGGGGCCTCCAGTTGTAATTCCTGACCATCCCAGCGGTGCCTCCAATTGTAATACCTGATTCTGTGTTACCCTCTGGGTACAGTTCGCAACTTTTTTTTTCCATGATATTTATTGAGCTCTCTGCTCCCCTCCCTGAGTATTCTTTTTCACTTCCCTCTCGATATGTATATTAGGTTTATTTTATTTTATGTGTGTGAGCTTTTTGCCTGAATGTATGTCTTTGCACCACATTCGTTCCTGTTTGCCTGTGGATGCCAGAAAAGGATTTCAGATCCTCTGAACCTGGGGTTGCAGATGGTTATGAGCTGCCATATGGGTGCTGGGAGCTGAACTCAGGTCTTCTCCAAGAGCAGCATGCCTTGTGAGAAATATTCCCTAGCCTGTCTCATCACTGAGGTAGCAGTTCACGTTCTCTCTTCAGTTGACAAAGGGACACACTTTTCCTACCAGTCCTAACTGCAACTCCAGTTTCCTGTGCTCAAAGCCTTTTCTGTCTGTCTCCAGGGAGGTCTGGCCTGAAGGAAGCGTGTTTGGCTCTCCGCTCATTTCCCCAGGGGAAGAAATGCAGTTGCTGAAACAAATCCTGGCCGCGCCCCTTCCGAGTGAGTCTCCTTCCTTTTCTGTCTCTTCCAGCTGTGCCCTGCACCAGCATGGCAGAAACCCAGTAACCCTCACTCTTTGTCCAGGGCAGCAGGAGCTGATAGAAGGAGATGCAGAGGAGGAAGAGGAGGAGGAGGAGGAAGAGGAGTTGCAGGTGGTCCAGGTGTCAGAGAAAGAGTTTAACTTTCTGGACTACCTGAAACGGTGAGGGCTGAGAGGACTGTTGGGCCCTGTGAGGCTGAGCTGCAGCTGTCCTATACTGAATAACTTCCCTCCGTGTTTTGGTGCAGCTTTGCATGCTCAACCATTGTGCGAGCCTACATGCTTCTGCTGCGGAGCTACCGGCAGAACAGTGCTCACACCAACCACTGTGTTGCCAAGATGCTGCACCGGCTGGCCCATGACCTGGGGATGGAGGCCCTGCTTTTCCAGCTCTCCTTGTTCTGCCTCTTTAATCGGCTGCTGAGTGACCCGGCTGCTGGAGCCTACAAAGTGAGGGGCTGTCGGAGTGGTACACGTGGGGTGTGGGTGATTCTCAAGAGAAAAGAAGGCATTGGGGCGGAGAGATCCTCATCCACACAGTGAAGAGGTCAGCAGGCAGGTTGAGGGAGCTGGACAGAGGAGAGAGGAGAGGCAAGCTGGGAACGGGTAGAGAAACGGGGCCAGGTCTGTAAATTCATTTGGGCTGAGGTGCCATCGTGGCTTTGCTTTCTTACAGGAGCTGATGACTTTTGCCAAATACATCCTTGGCAAGTTCTTCGCATTGGCCGCAGTCAACCAGAAAGCTTTTGTGGAGCTGCTGTTCTGGAAGAACACTGCGGTGGTTCGAGAGATGACTCAGGGCTATGGCTCCCTGGACAGTGGGTGAGCGAGGGGCTGAGGAGGGTGGCGCGGTCACAGTGTCTTTCGTATCATGTAATCTAACATTTCTTCTCCTTTCGGAAGGGAGGGAGGAGGCCCATGAGGTGAATGTTGTTCCTGAGGTTACCCAAGCCAGGAACAAGACTGGACCTAAGTCTTCTGCCACCTTTAGTTTTCTTCTCTGTCAGCAGCCTTCACAGGTGGCTACTGATGATAGTGGGGTGGTCCACAGAGAGTCCATGTGTGCTTTCTTAAAATGTGCTGGGAGTCAGGCTGGGGGTGGTAGCCATGGCTGTGATCCAGCACTTAGGAGACCAAGGCAGCAAGAGGAGAGTAAAGGTCCACCCTGGGTCACATGAGACCTTGTCTGAAACAAGCTAGGCTTCACAGAAATGGCTGTCCTCTTGTCCTTGTCTCTGAGCTCACTGATCTTTTTCCAGTTTTGCTCTTAGTCCTCAAGTGTCAGGTTCTGTACTTCCAGAATCAGAAATCTCCTGATTTTGGCCTTTGAATTCTTATGCAGGAAAGCAAAGGCCTCTGCTTCCTGCCTCTTTGCGTCCCCTGCTTTACCCTTTGTTCTGGGTTGATGAGGAAGAGTTTCAGACTTGTCTCTCTAAACCAATGGCCTTCTTTCACCATTCATGTCTTCCAGCCACAGAGCTGCTGCGTGGAGCGCTGAGGAAGAAGCCCAGCTTCAGGAACTGTACCTCGCTCATAAGGATGTAGAAGGTGAGAGGCTTTGAGGCCTTGAGAGCCTGAGGAGGGCAGCCTAGGCCCTCAGACACCTTCCTATTGCCCGTTCCTTCTCCTTCACAGACACCTTCCTATTGCCCATTCCTTCTCCTTCACAGACACCTTCCTATTGCCCCGTTCCTTCTCCTTCACAGACACCTTCCTATTGCCCCGTTCCTTCTCCTTCACAGACACCTTCCTATTGCCCCGTTCCTTCTCCTTCACAGACACCTTCATATTGCCCCGTTCCTTCTCCTTCACAGGCCAAGATGTGGTGGAAACTATCCTCACGCATCTGAAAACTCGAACACGCAAGCAGGTCATCCACCATCTGGTGCGGATGGGCCTGGCCGACAGTGTCAAGGACTTCCAAAGGTAAGGCCCTTGCTCTGGAGGGAGTGGAGGTCAGGAACCCTGTTTGCCCGAAGCCTCCCCCGGCACTGACACCTGCCTGGACAGGAAGGGGACCCGGATTGTTTTGTGGACAGAGGAGCAGGAGCTGGAAGTGCAGCGGCTCTTCGAGGAGTTCCGGGATTCTGATGGTGAGTGGGGGAAGCACTCAGCGCTCAGGAACCGCAGAGCTGAGAGCCAAGCTGCCCTCTTCCCCACTGCCTCTCACTCCTAAGGAAACTGTCCCGCCCTTCTGCTCCCTTGCTTCATTTGTGTCACTTGGAGTGACCTACGCTGGCTTTTGATACCCACTGCTCAGTCCTTCCCAGTTGCTCTAGAGCATTCAAACACGCTCTCTCTCTGGCTCTCTCTCTACAGATGTTCTTGGTAATATCATGAAAAACATCACAGCCAAACGTTCTCGGGCTCGAATAGTGGATAAACTGCTGGCCCTGGGGTTGGTGTCTGAGCGGCGGCAACTATACAAGAAACGAAGAAAGAAGTTGGACCCCTCTTCCATGGTAACCATTGTTTGTTCATCCATCTTTCCTTCCTTCCTTTCCTTTTTTTTGTTTTTTGAGACAGAGTTTCTCTGTGTAGCTTTGGAGCCTGTCCTGGAACTCACTCTATAGACCAGGCTGACCTCAAACTCACAGAGATCTGCCTGCTCTGCCTCCCGAGTGCTAGGATTAAGGGTGTGCACCACTGCCCAGCTCCCATGGTAACACTAACCTGGCTCCTCCAGCCTGGGTTTTGGCCCACAAAGCACTCTTGGATTCCTTCTGTTGCAGGCTATTCAGGCCAGGTCCCTTGAGTGGGTGGAGAGGTAACAAAGCCCCACTAGTGTTCCCCTGAGACCCTACCTCTGTTTCCAATGAATTTCAGTCAAATGGAGATGAGTCCCTGAAAGATTCTTGGCAGGAAGATCCTGAGGAGGAAGAACACTCGCCGGAGGAGGAGAGTGAGGAAGATGAAGAGAAAGAGGAAGGCTTGGAAGCAGAAGCAGTTCAGGGTAGCTCGTTTTTCTCTGCTGAGGACCTTGGCCAGAGCCTTTGTCGGGAAGGTGAGGTCTTCGGTTGGGAGAGATGTCAGAGGTGGAGGGCTAGGAAGGGATGGGGACCAAGTGCAAGTTTCCCTTCTTCACTCAGGCCTCTCCGCCCCCCTCCTGTGGCTCCAGAACTGCCTGACTCGCGCAGCAGATGATCGGGAAGAGGCTGGTGAGTGCATTGGAAACCAGGGCTGCTCCGGCCCCTACGGCCGAGGACCAGTCCTGCCTCCATCCTCGCCATGTGCTGTGGTTCTGCTCCAGGTTGTTCCCAAAGCGTCCCTTTAGTGCCTCTGACAGAAGAAAATGAGGAAGCAATGGAAAACGCACAGTTTCAGCATCTTCTGCGCAAGCTCGGGATCCGGCCCCCCATCTCAGGGCAGGCAAGTATGAAAGCAAGATGATCTCAGCAGGCTAGGGACCCAGCTCCCCACCTCAGGGCCAGCCAATTGAGCTGGCACGGTGTCAGCAGGGATTTCTGGTCCTGTGAGAACACACCTTGTTGCCCTGCTCCCCCCTGCTGTCTTGTCTGTGCTCACCAGGGTGCCTGCGTCAGGTCTCTTACTGTCTCTCCTTCCTCTCTAGCCTGCCTTCCTTAGTCCATGCCTTAGTTCCCATGCGGACCTTCTCTGTCTGGAGCACTGGATGGTTCTGTGTGTCACAGCCCCTGGGTGGCATGCCGTCTTCACATGACCATTCCACACACACACCTGCTTCCCATCATCCTAAACCACTTTCCATCCTGCGAATTCCAGGGCTGTTCATACATAGCCAGTTCATCTTCCTTTTGGAAGACTCCTGCTACACAGACAAGGAGGTACATACACACAGATGTGCAAACTCCACCCCCGCATCTTCTTGTTGAACCTCAACTAGCCTTTAGGGGTCAACTCAGTGTCCCTTCCTCAGAGAAGCAGACTTACTGCCGTCCAACTCATGAATCAAACACACTTTGGTGCCCAGCCCAGCAGCTCTATAGCATGTTCTTCTCCCATCGATTCTGAGCTGGGTCCCACCTGGGTCACTTTTAGTGACCAGGGTCCTTTCCTGCATTTCCTGTTAACAGCTGGGTTTATCGGGAGCCTGACGGAGTCCTGGGCTAGACACTGGATATATGTTTTAAATGAAGAAGTCAAGCTCACAGTTCCTTTCCAACATTCTCTGTATATTTATTATTTTATATTTTATTATCCAATTTATTCCTCTTTCTTCAGTGAATAATAGAAGAAACTCCAGTGGCCAGAGAGGCTGGCCCTCTCTGCGCGCTTCACCTGCTGTCTTCCTGCAGGAAACCTTCTGGCGAATTCCAGCTAAGCTGAGCACCACCCAGCTTCGCAGAATGGTAGCGTCTTTGAATCAACAAGAAAAAGAGGAGGAGAGGGATGAGGAGCGAGAGCTCCATCCAGGAGTCCCTGGAGAGCAGAGTCCCAGCGAGCACCGAGCCAAGGCCCTGAGAGCCCTCTTGTCAGCCCGTAAGAAGAAAGCAGGCCTGGTGTCCCCAGAAGGTAGAGTCACTGCTCACCTTTTGGTTCCGCTCATGTGGGCGTGAGGGATGGGAAGGGGTTGGGGTGGTGCCCACCTCGTGCCTTAGTTCTGTGTCTTACAGCCACTGCAGAGGAAGAGCAGAAAATAGTGCCCAGGAAGCGAGAGCTGCTGGACAGTGACGAGGACGATGAGGGGCAGGGGCCAGGTAGGGGCTCTGGTCGGGGCCTGCCTTTTCTTCTGAAGATATTCTGCTGTTCGTCTTACCCTTTTACACTGAGGTGTTTTCTCTCTCCGTCTCACCTGTTGTTTCCATAGCAGCAGAGCTGGGAACTCCAGTAGTCCACAAGAAGAAACGGTTTCGAATTGAGGATGATGATGACTGAAAGCCAACGCCTCTTTTGGAGACAGACACCATGGGAGGCGTAGAGCTGCTCTGCTCGCATTGAGTGTGTTCCTCCCCACACTGATGGCCGGGACCTTAGGCAGCAGTGGTGTTGGACTATGCTGTCCAGTCCTGCCCAGCTTCATCTAAGTGTGCAGCTGGTCTCTGGAGATGGAATCTCTTCTGGGAAGCAGGAGTAAATGAGCTCCACAGGGTGGCCTGCACTCACTCCCCTCTTTGGCTTTCTGCAGGAGGTGGCGTCTAACAGTGCATGGCGTGCTCAGCATCTTCAGAAGGCCCTGGGTTCCCGCCTTTCTTTTCATGACTGATCCCAGGACACATGGTTGAGCCCATTCCTGCAGTTAAGGGAGAGTTGGGATGTGCTGCTCTCAAGATGACAGACATCCTTGATTTGTGTCTCACATTAAACATGTAGGATTAAAAGTTGCCAATCTTGATATGACATGTCACTCGGAGCTCTCCAACCTTCTCGTGTGTTTTCAGAAGAACTTTAAGGGTTAAAGTTAAAATCATCTGAGCTGAGCGTAAAGGCATAGGATTACCACAAGAGGAAGAGGAAAGCGTGGATATACCACCAAGCCTGACCCAATAAATATAATTTTAGAAAGAGACTTCTCTTTTCTTCCGTCCTTCCCCAATAAACACAAAAGCAGTGTTACCTCAAGAAGCTTCATCTTGCTGGCCATAGGGTGCGTCCTCTTGGTTCAGCTCCTCATGAGGGATAAGAACAACTTGAATTTGAAGCCATCCTGGACAAGCTAGTGAAACTCTACCTTAAAAAACAACAGCAACAGAAAACAAAGTAACAAAGTCAACCAAACAACATCGAGAATAAATCTTTTTTGTTGTTGTTGTTGTTTTGGTTTTTTGAGACAAGGTTTCTCTGTAGCTTTGTCCTGGAACTAGCTCTTATAGACCAGGCTGGCCTTGAACTCAGAGATCTGCCTGCCTCTGCCTCCTGAGTTTGGGATTAAA
This sequence comes from Ondatra zibethicus, assembly GCA_004026605.1. NCBI lineage: Eukaryota > Metazoa > Chordata > Mammalia > Rodentia > Cricetidae > Ondatra > Ondatra zibethicus. The sequence goes on along the minus strand of PVIU01005294.1, from coordinate 10,332 downwards.
GGTATGTGCCACTACCACCTGGTGAGAATCTTTAAAAAATTATTTCATTATATGCATACCTGTGTAAGTGTACCAGATGTGTGTGTACACATAGGTACCCAAGAGGCCAAATGAGGGCACTGGGTCCTTTGGAGCTGGAGTCATGAGTCATGGGCAGTTGTGAACCTCTGGATGTGGGTACCGGAAACTTGTGATGGTTTGAAAGACAGTGACCCCCCCCAAAGGGAATGGCACTGTTAGGAGGTGTGGCCTTGCTGGAGCAGTATATCACTGTGGAAGTAGGCTTTGGGATCTCATTCTCAAGCCACATCCAGTGCAACAGACCACTTTCTGTTGTCTGCCAGTGAAGATGTAGGAATCTCAGCTCCTTCTCCAGCACCATGTCCCACCGTGATAACAGACTAAACCTCTGAAGCTGTTTGCCGGCAATTAAATGTTTTCCTTTATAAGAGTTGTGTGGTTATGGTGTGTCTTCACAGCACTGAGACAGAACTGAACTGAGTTCTTCATCCACCTCTCCAGCCTGAGAATGGGTCTTAACGCGTGCGCACTGGGCAGACACAGAAGCTATAGTTTAAACCAGTTTGCTAGCATCAGGCAAAGGAAGGGACAAAAGACTGGGCAGGAAAGTCCTGGATGATGGAATGTTCTGCATGAACAAAGGGCAGATGCTCAGCTTTGGAGCCAGCTTCCTGCCCCTGGCTCCCAGCCAAGCTGAGGGTAAGACTTAGAAAATGACCATTAAGTGCCAAGGGCTGAGGGTAAGACTTAGAAAATGACCATTAAGTGCCAAGGGCTGAGGGTAAGACTTAGAAAATGACCATTAAGTGCCAAGGGCTCAGCTGACCGTGGTGGTACTTCCATTTAATCCCAGCACTTGGGAGATAGGTGGATCTCTGAGTTTGAAGCCAGCCTGGTCTACAGAGTGAGTTCTAGAACAGCCAGGGATACACAGAGAAACCCTGTCTTGAAAAAAGAAAAAAAAGTACAGTTTCCAAGGACTTTCGTGCCTTCTGACTCTAGCCAATCTTGGCATCTCTTGGTCCTGAACCCTTCTCACGTTCCGTCTAAGTACTGCTTTTTTTCCCAAAAAGGCTATGCTGTCCTGTCCCTCTCCATTGTGATTAGGCTGAGCTCTCTGCTGCCTTTTGACTGATGTCATCAGAACTCTGACCTTCAGGGGGAGTGATGAAATCCATTACATAAGCAGGATTGATTATTGATTACAGCCATTGACTACTGCCTTATCAAAGTTGACCCCACACACACACCGGCCCCCTTGTAAGCCAGGTGGAGGGAGGTAGGACTGAGTGTCTGGTCCTCTCATCATGGGGTTGGTTCCTCTGGTGACTTCACCTTAACATCCCTCACACAGCAGACTGTAATGATTTATAAACATATATTAGAAAACAGAGCGAAAGCCAAATGGATACATCCTCAGCTGTAGCCACTAAGAGCACCTCCTGTGCACATTCGCTACGTTCCCCCCTCATTACACACACCAATCCAAGTTCAAGTTCCCATTCCCTCCACACACCCTCCCACCCCACCCCCATCCAATCCTCAGAGAGGGTAAGCCACATTGCTTTGGGGAAGGTTCAAGGCTGTCCCTACTATATCTGGGCTGAGCAAGGTATCCATCCAAAGAGAATAGGTTCCCAAAAAGCCAGTACAAGTAGTAGGGATAAATCCTGGTGTCACTGACAGTGACCCTCAGTCTGCCCCAACCATGCATCTGTCACCCATATTCAGAGAGAATAGTTTGGTCCTATGCTTGTTCCTTCCCAGTCTGGCTGGAGTTGGTGAGGTCCCATTAGCTCTGGTAGACTGTTTCAGTGGGTGTACCCATCATGGTCTTGACCTCTTTACTCATATTCTCATTCCTCCCACTCTTTAACTGGACTTTGGGAATTCAGTCCAGTGCTCCAATGTGGGTGTCTGCCTCTGCTTCCATCAGTTGCTGGATGAAGATGGTGATATTTAAGATATTCATGAGTCCCAGGCCCAGAAAAACAATTATCAATGTACTCATAAGTGGTTTTTAAACATCAAGCAAAGGAAACCAGCCTACAAATCACAATCCCAGAGAACCTTGACAACAATGAGGACCCTAAAAAAGACATACATAAATCTGATTTGCATGGGAAGCAGAAAAAGACAAGATCTCCTGAGTAAATTGGGAGCATGGGAACCTTGGGAGAGGGTTGAAGAGGGAAGAGGCAGGGAGGGGAGCAGAGAAAAATATAGAGCTCAATAAAAATCAATACAATTTTTAAAAAAAAGATATTCATCAGTCTGACTACAGAGCAAGTTAATTTCGGGCCCCCTCTCCTCTATTGCTTAGGGTCTTAGCTGGGGTCATCCTTGTGGATTCCTGGGAATTTCTCTAGAGCCACATTTCTTTCTAACCCCATAATGATTCCCTCAATCAAGATATCTCTTTCCTTGCTCTCATCTCTCCTTCCTCCATCTCAACTATCCCATTCCCTTAAGTTCTCCTCACCCCTCCCCTTCTTCCCTCCTCTTTCCCTTCCACTCTCCCTTCTCCCCCCACCCTTATGCTCCCAATTTTGTCAGGTGATCTTGCCTGTTTCAACTTTCCAGGTGGATCTATATATGTTTTTCTTAGGGTTCAACTTGTTACTTAGCTTCTCTAGGATCATGAACTATAGACTCAATATCCTTTGTTTATAGCTAGTATCCACTTATGAGTGAGTCCATACCATATTCATCTTTTTGGGTCTGGGTTATCTCACTCAGAATAGCATTTTCTAATTCCATCCATTTGCATGCAAAATTCAAGATGTCACTGTTTTTTACCGCTGAGTAGTACTCTAATGTGTAAATGTGCCACATTTTCTTTATCCATTCCTTGGTTGAGGGGCATCTATGTTGTTTCCAGGTTCTAGCTATTACAAATAATGCTGCTATGAACATAGTTGAACAAATGCCCTTGTAGTATGATTGAGCACCTTTTGGGTATATGCCCAAGAGTGGTATTGTTGGATCCTGAGGTAGGTTGATTCCCAATTTTCTGAGAAGCTGCCATACTGATTTCCAAAGTGGTTGCACAAGTTTGCATTTCCACCAGCAATGGAGGAGGGTTCCCCTTACTCCACATCCTCTCCAGCATAAGCTATCATTAGTATTTTTGATCTTAGCCATTCTGACAGGTGTAAGATAGTATCTCAGAGTTGTTTTGATTTGCATTTCCCTGATGGCTAAGGATGTTGAACATTTCCTTAAGTATCTTTTGGCCATTTGGGATTCTTCTGTTGAGAATTCTGTTTAGTTCTGTACCCCAATAAAAAGCCCTCTACCTGAGCTCTGTCACATGGTGTCTTTCTCTCATGCACCCCTTTTTCAAATTACAACAGGGTTCGTCTGTGTAGCCCTGGATGTCCTGAAACCCACTCTGTAGCCCAGGCTGGCCTCGAACTCACAGAGGTATCCACCTGCCTCTGCCTCCTGAGTGCTGGGGTTAAAGGTGTGCATCACCACCGCCTGGCCAAATGCCTGCTTTAAAACATACCAGTCTGTTTCTCGCTCAGATGACATCAGTACACTAGGCTTTTCTTTAGTTTACTCCTCAGTTGGGGATGGTGGTTTAGACCTGTAACCCTAGCAGTTGAGAGACAGAGCAAGGTGGTCAGGAATTCAAGGCCAGCCTTGACACGGGAAGTCTGAGGCAAGCCCTGTCTCAGAAAAGAAGTCTAGCACCCTTCTGCTATTGTATAGCTGCTCCCTCTTCAAACTCTTTCTAGGCTTCTTTCTAAATAGCATTTATGGGGGTTGAAGAGATGGCTCAATGGTTGCTCTTCCAAAGGACCTGGGTTTGATTCCCAGCACACTTCATGGTAGTTCACAACTGGGTAACTCCAGTTCCAGGGAATCTGATGCCTTCTGATTCTGGTGGGCACTGCATGCATGTGGTGTGCAGATGTTCATGCAGGTAAAATACCCATAACTTAAATTATAATTTTTTTAATTTATTTTTTTTTGAAATTTCTTACAATTTTTTTTTCAAACTCTAGTACCTGGGTTCTGATGACTGAACTCGGGTTGCCAGCCTTGTTCAGGCAGGTGCCTTTCCCCCCTGTGTCTGAGACTCCTGCCTGCGTCTCAGCACTCTGGAGACTGAAGCAAGATTACACAGACTACATAGGAAGCCAGGCCAGCCTGGGCTATCGGGTGTCAAAAAAAAGCAAATAGCCAAGCACGCTGACTCACACCTTAAATCCCAACACTCGGAGACTGGTCGCAGAAAGATCTGAGTTCAAGGCCAGCCTGGTCTATGTAGTTCCAGTACAGCCAGGACTACATAGAGAAACCCTTTCTCAAACAACAACAAAAGAGTAAACAGAAGCCGGAGGGATGGCTAAGAACATGTGTTACTCCAGGGGACTGGGGCTTAGAGTTGTCACAGCCACATCAGGTGCTTCTAGCTTGTCTGGCACCTGCACTTGTGCACAGAACTGCACAATTAAAAATAAAAATTAAGACCGGGCAGTGGTGGCACACGCCTTTAATCCCAGCATTGGGAGGCAGAGGCAGGCAGATCTCTGTGAGTTTGAGGCCAGCCTGGTCTACAAGAGCTAGTTCCAGGACAGGCTCCAAAGCTACAGAGAAACCCTGCCTCGAAAAAAAAAAAATTAAGGATTTAAAAGGCCAAACAGAAGCGAAACCTGGAAGGCTGCTCTGACACAGCTCGATTTGCTGGGAGGTTCTGTTCTTCAAAACTTGTGGTTGGTAGTCTTTAAAGTAAGACCTGCATGGACTGAGGGGGTGGCCCAGTGGTAGCATGCTTGCCCAACATGCATGAGTCCTTGGATGTGATTCCTAGTACCACATACACTGCACATGCTGGCACATACTTGTAAACCCCAGTACTGGGGAGGGGATGGCAGAAGGATCAGAAGTTCCAGGTCACCCTTTGCTACTTAGTGGAATTCCAAGCCAGTCAGGGATACAGAAGACCTTGACTCGAAAGACAGAGAACAAACTTTCCTTTACCTAGGAGATACAGAGGACTTTGCCTGGTCTGGTTTATGACTAAATAAGTGCTTAGGTTTACCGGACGATGGGGAAAACAGAGCCACAGGGAGGAAGCCCTGTGTCAGGATGAGGTAATAGCTGGCTAGACAAAGTCTAGCCCAGAAAGAGGTGATAAATATTTGAGAATGATCGTTTTCAGTCATCCGATCCACAAGGCAGCCATTCCAGCTAGGGACGTGCTAAGACAGAAGACCACCTCGTTCTTCTGGCCACTGCTTTCAGGACAGGTGAGGATGACAAACAGCCGCTAGGGGGGTAAATACAGGGAAGCGGAAGTCTCCGAAGACTAGGACTCTTCCAAGCCCTGACTGTTCTAGGCGCCTGTTCACGGGGGGCATTTCCCCCCTCTTCCTCTGAACTCTTCTCCTTCCCGACAGGGCCATTCAGCGGACCCACCATGATCCAGGCTGCCTTGCTCCTTGGCTGTTTCTTACTGTCCTCAGTGGTCGCCTTTCCAAGGAACACCCAGAATGGCGCCCTGCCCCTTCAGCTGTCAGAGAGACTGAGTCTACATCAAATGTGCTCTCCGGGAAGATCCTTCCTCCAGCCCCTGGTACCTGCCAGTGCCCTCCTTAGCCCCCTTACCTGAGTACTTGTCCCTCTTAGCGCTGAAAGTGGCCCTGGAGGATGTGGGCTGCCCTGCTGAGGCCCAGTATCTGCAGCTTCAGCTCAGTGAAGCAGGAGGAGAGGATGACACCGAAACCCTGGTCCTCCAGAGTCAAATGCGCAGCAAGGAGGCGGCCATTCCGAGGGGCCTGGGGGGATTCCCTGGGGAACTGAGAAGGGTGCGGCGCTCAGGTACGCTGCCCGAGACGTGTACCGATGAAAGAGCGTAGGTGCTCCACGAAAGCGCCTCGTTGCTTGCTGAGCTTGCTGAGAAGTTCCCTTCCATCGACGTGGTAAGTGAGTTCAAGGCTTCTGTGGCCAATGTCACCCAGAAGTGCACCATCGAGTCTTGGGAACATTTGGAAGAAGTACGCAGTAGGATGATGAAAAGCCCAGAAATTAAGAATGCCACACTCTCCATAGAAGATAAAATATACTTCACTTCTCGGCTGGCAGTCCTTCTGAAACGTGTTTCGTGAGCTTTCTACTGGAGTATTTTTGGACTTATTTTGGCTAGCAAGTCCTCATGAGCATCATGTGTACTTTCTCATAGCCATTTAGTGAGTCTGCACACGCAGACCATGCCTAGCATGGAGCTAGATGCTGGCAGTATTTTATGGCTGACGCACATCTTCCTTTGATCCGTGGGAGCACACTCTTGGTATTGAGATGTCTCTCTTCACTGACTTAACACTTTCTAATTTCCCAAATGAATGCTGTACCTTGGTGTGTTCATTTTCATTTGTTTTGAGATTTTAAAGGGGTGGTGTTTTGTTTTGTTTTTGAGACAGGGTCTCACTGTGTAACCCTGGCTGGCCTGGAACTCAGAGATCCACTGGCCTTTGCCTCCAAGTACTGGAATTAAAAGCATGCGACACCATGTCTAGATTTGTTTTGTTATTTATATAATATATAAACAGTCTTGCTATGTAGCCCCTGTACTCACTATGTAGCCCAGGCTGACCTCAAATTTATCAGACTCCTACTTTAGCCTTCCAAGTAGAGTGTCTTGCAAGGTTTGTTTATTTATTATGAATACAGCATTCTGCTGGTATATGACTGCACACAAGAAGAGGGCGCCAGATCTCATTACAGATGGTTGTGAGCCACCACGTGGGTGCTGGGAATTGAACTCAGGACCTCTGGAAGAGCAGCCAGTGCTCTTAACCTCTAAGCCATCTCTCCAGCTGGGTTATTGATTTTTGACCCTCCCTCTGAGGGACAGAAGAAGCTCCTGGGTCCTTCTCTTAGCTTTCACCCACCCCTCCCAGGCAATTACAGGCAGTTCTGCCCTAATTGTTCATGGCCTCAGAGAGTTGCTAGAGTGTTTGAACTGGGTCGCACTGGAGGAAGGGAGGGTTAGTGTTGGGGAAGCCATCATGATCACAATCTCTTTTAGGGTCTCCCACACTCCTACTCATAACCGCTTACCCACGCTCTGTGAGGGGCTCTAACAAACTCATTGGCTCCCACGGCTAACTCTGGTGGATGACATTGCCTCAGCTGTGCTCCAGGCACTCTTCAGACCACAGCCCAAGGGAAGCAGCAAGGCCTGATCCAGCTAGGCCTCACCTAAGACTCTCGACCTGCCACCACTGCATCCTGCTGAATTTATTGCCATTTTCTTATAGACCCCAGATTAAGACTTGATCTCTCTCTCTCTTTCTTTTTTTTTCTCATATCTGGAGGTCTGTTTGCCAGATCCTGTTCCTAAACTCCACAGGCATTTGACTGGTCCCTGGGGCCTAATTGCTGTGGCCTGCAGCTTCTCCTGTAGTCTGAGAGGCATGCAAGCTTTTTTCTTCAACCAGATTCAGCTAGCTGCTTAGATAGGGGCTGTTCAGGGGATGTCCTGGTCTCTCTCAGTCCTTCAGCACTTAGGGAAAGTCGCGCCTTCCCCACCATACTGCGCATGAGCAGAGGATGAACACGTGGCAGGGGCCGGCTCTTGCTCGGAGTGGGAATCTACTGTATTCAGGCACAGCCTTGCACGCTGCCGCTCAGATCCACTCCATCAAATCCGAGGAATAAGGCTGAGGTGAGACCACGGGCATCGGATGCAATGTCTGATCACACCGAGGCTGCCAGAGAGACCCACTGGCTGCCCATTGCTACAAAGATGCAGTGAAGACTGGAGTTCAGCAGCTAATAAAGGCAAACACCCCTCTGCTGGAGATCAGGAAGGTTTGGGGGTCATCACAGATGATAATCAACCAAAATGGCCTGCTAGGGCAAGAATTAGCCAGGCTCGAGAGAAGGCTCAGTGGTTAAGTTCACTGGCTGTTCTTTGAGAAGACCCGAATTCAATTCCCAGCACCCACACAGCAGCTCACAACTATAACTCCTGTTCTGGAGGATCTGACTCCTTCACACAGATACACATACAAGCAAAACACCAATTCACATTAAAAATAAGGCCCTGAGTTTGGTTTCTGCTACACTCAGATATTACCTCAAATCCAGGACCTTAGGAATTCTGGGCAAGGGTTACATGCTCAGTGCACAATTCTCTTGTACTCGTCTTGGCCTGTAGCTGTGTATGGCTTGGCACTCACTACGTAGCCCAACTGGCCTTGACCTTGTTGCAGTCCTGGCTCAGTCCCTCAAGCACTGTCATAATCATCTTTTAAGAGATATCTGGAGCCGTCTGCACGGCGCTGCGAGCGGCTGCGTGGCCGGGCCCTGCGCGACTTGTTGGGCCAGGCGCAGGGCATATTGTTCGACTGCGACGGGGTGCTGTGGAACGGCGAGCGCACCGTGCTGGGCGCCCCCGAGTTGCTGCAGCGGCTGGAGAGGGCGGGCAAGACCACGCTTTTCGTGAGCAACAACAGCCAAAGCGCGCGGCCCGAGCTGGTGCTGCGCTTCGGCCGCCTGGGCTTCGCGGTGCTGCGCGCTGAGCAGCTTTTCAGCTCAGCGCTGGGTGCCGCGCATCTGCTGTGCCAGCGTCATCTGCCTGGGTCGCCCGAAGCGCCGGGCGCCGCGTTCGTGCTGGGCGCTGAGGGACTGCGCGCCGAGCTGCGTGCAGCGGGGCTACGCCTGGCGGGGGACCCCGGCGACGACGAGCACTTCTCCTTCGCCAGGCTGAGCGAGGCGTGCGCGCACCTGCGCGACCCCGACTGCCTGCTCGTAGCCACCAATCGCGACCCTTGGCACCCGCTCAGCGACGGAAGCCGGACCCCCGGTATGGAAGCCTGGCTGCAGCAGGGGAGACAGCCCCAGGACTCCAGGCCCTGGTGGTGTGCAAACCCAGCCCTCACATGTTCCAGTGCATCGCCCAAGACTTCACCCACCCACACACTGATCGTGGGTGACCGCCTGGAGACCGACATCCTCTTTGGCCACCGCTGTGGCATGACCACCGTGCTCACACTCACAAGGGTCTCACGCCTCGAAGAAGCCCCGGCTTTACCTGGCAGCTGGTCAGCATGACCTTGTGCCTCACTACGACGTGGAGAGCATTGCAGACTTGATGGAAGGGCTGGAGGACTGAACCCACCTCCCCCATTCCTCAATCCCGTAGATGGAGGACGCAGGCCATGAGTCACATTCTGCAACATGAGCTGCCAGTGAAGGGAAGCTGGAATCCAGGAAGGTTTGTGGGCCCTCATACCCCTCCCAGCAGTGGCTGGACACTCTGCTGTTCAGAAGCTGTCCCTCCACATTTTGAAGGTTCACCCTGGCCTGACCCCACCACCCGGGGTCACCTCCACTTCTTGAAATAGATATATATATGGGCCGCGAAGCCAAATGAAAATTTTCTCCAACCCTGAGTACTTAATTAAGCTCCTTCCCTTCTTTGGGAGCTGTAATACTCTGTCCTTAGTCCTTGTTGACCAATCAGAAGTCTAGGGAAGGGCTGGAGAGGTGGCTCAGCGGTTAAGAGCATTGCCTGCTCTTCCTAAGGTCCTGAGTTCAATTCCCAGCAACCACGTGGTGGCTCACAACCATCTGTAATGAGATCTGGTGCCCTCTTCTGGCCTGCAGGCATACATGCAGACAGAATACTGAGAATACTGTATACATAATAAATAAATCTTTTTTTTTTTTTTTAAAAAAAGAAGTCTAGGGAACTCTAGCTATTCCTATGGAAGGAAAGCTGCCAATGGTGACTGGTATGTTAGTGTCTCACAGTGGGCCCTCAGTGGACCAAGTAGGAGCTTATTGAACACCTTGCATATCCTGGACCCCTAGAGCACCAGTCAGAAGGCTAAGTGACACTGATCTCTGGATGTCCGTCAGGACAACAATGATCCACTGGCCTCTTAGATCCCAAATAGAACAATCTACAAGTGTGCAACACGGTGGCTTTTTGATAATCCTGGGCTGACTGGATCAGCCAGGAGACCAGGTCCTAGGAGGGCAGGGTGATGAATGCCTGTACTTAGCGCACTTGGGAGGCCGAGGCAGGAGGATTGCTCTGAGTTTGGTGACCTGGGTTGTAGAGTAAGACCTCATTTCAAAAAGACCAACTTCTAGCCTTGTACCATAGTCACATTGATGATTATCTTGATTACCATTATAGAAATTTCATCTGATGGATGGAGATAGAGACAGAGACCCACATTCACATCAGAGCAATGGATTGAGCCCCCAAGGTGCAGGTGAAGAGCAGAAGGTGGGAGAAGATGAGTTAGGAAGTTAGGACCGTGAGGGGCTGGTCCACCTACTGAG
>PVIU01005293.1:0-115346 GCA_004026605.1 Ondatra zibethicus | reverse complement strand
AGTTGAGAGGTAGTAATTACAGTTTTCTTAGTCCTTTGTTTACAAGGGTCTGCTTTAGGAGGAGGTCAGGGAGGAACCATGCTGTGGCCTGACCAGCGAGAAGCTGCAGCCACGTTTTGTCGCTGGACCCCATCCTGCACTCTTCCACAGTTAGGTAACTGGGGGCTGGAGTCATTCCAGTGGAAGGTGAAAGTAGCTTACATTTAAAAGATGATTTAGAAGATACTACCTTCCTCTCTGACCCTAAAGGGACTGCTGGCCCCAGAAGGTTGGGATCAATCCTGTCAAGTCTATGTGTTACATTTAAATTTTACAAAAACAAAAAAAGTACATATGTATTTATCAGCACACAAAAGCCCCTCTGAGGTTTCTAGTGGTGATTGAAGTAATCCTATGTGGTCACCAGAAAGTAAGCCATTCCTCATATCAAGTGGGATAAACTCCTTGTCCTCAAGGGACAGGAGTGTCTCTTACTGTGTTTGGATCCCTCTGCCTGTCTTGTAGAGGTGAAGTGCCCCTTGATCATGTACAGGGTTTTGTCTTTTGCTGTCTGAATCATGTTCCAGCTGCTTGACCCTACCATGTGGGTTCAGAACTTGTTTTGGGCATACTAAATCTTCTTTTCCAGATCAGTGTAATAAAGGAGTGATGTGCAATAGTTTACTGTCTGATATGTTAAACCTATCATCTGGGGAAACCTCAGCATTCAGTTGGAAGTTCATGTTGACAGATGGAGGAGGGTTTGACTTAGTGGGTAAAAGCACTGGCTACTCTTAGGATCTAGCATTCCTGGCTTTTGGACACAGTGCACAAACATACCAAGGGAAAACACCCACACACGTAAAAATATTGTTTACCCAATATTGTAACAAATGCCAACCTTTTAAATTGGGAAGAAAACCAGTAACACTTGGATCTCCAATATGGCTCCTTGGTATGGTACAAGAATGAAGGACTGGAGAGATGGCTTGGGGTTAAGAGTACTTGTGGCTCCTGCATAGGTTCTGGGTTCAATTTCCAGCATCCACATGGTATATATACATACAGGCAAAACATTCATACACAGAAGAAAGAAACTAACATTACAGGGGCTAGTAAGATGGCTCAGCAGGCGAAGAACTTGTCATTTAAGCATAATGACCAGACTTCAATACTTCAAACCCATTTAAAGATGGAAGGCAGGCAAGAAATGACTCTGCAAAGCTGTCCCATGATCTTTTATGTGTGGTGCACCATATGCACGTCCACACAAAGCATACATAGAGCAAAAAATGTGCTTTAATGAAAATGGCCACACATGCTCATGTTTGAATACTGAGTCCATACTTGGTAGAACTGTTTGTGAAGGGTTACATGTGGCTATTGGTGAAGGCTGCTTGTCTGTTCCTGGCTGTCCAGACCAAAAATAATAACACTGAAACTTAATTGCAATACTGCTTAGCCCATATGACTCTAGTGTATTCCTAGCTAGCTCTTAAATCTTAACCCATTTCTATTAATCTGTATTGCTACGTGGTTCTGGCCTACAGGTAAGGTTCTGTTCAGCCTCTGTCTCCTGTGGTGGCTACATGCCTGAGCCTGCTTGGAATTCCCACCTTGCCCTATTCTGCCCTGCTGTAGGCCCAAAGCAGTTTTTTAAAAAATTAACCAATGGAATTCACAGCATACAGAAGGGAATCCCATATCGTGTGGCCTTTGGAGGAGGTATGTTAATCCCAGCGCTAGGGAGGCAGGCTCATAAGAGCCTGTCTCAAAAGCAATAAAGCTGGAGGTAAATCACACTGTTTTAGCAGAGTATAGGGCTAAGTCACTAGAGGCCAGGTGGTGGTTGCTCACCTTAATCCTAGTATGAGAGAGGTAGAGTCAGGAGTGCTATGGCTGGGTGGAGGAAGGAATGTAAGGCAAGAAGAGAGAGGAACTCACTGCAGTCAGGTTTGGTGGAGACATGCAGTCTGAGGACAGGATCGCCCCTTTGGTCTGAGCATTGGTAGAGGTAAAAGAACTCTAGTGGTTGGCTGCAATGCATCTCTACAGGCCAGAAGAGGACAACCAGATCTCATTACAGGTGGTTGTGAGCCACCATGTGGTTGCTGGGAATTGAACTCAGGACCTCTGGAAGAACAGCCAGTGCTCTTAACTGCTGAGCCATCTCTCCAGCCCCCGAGTTTATATCACTATTATTATTTTGGTTTTTTGAGACAGGGTTTCTCTGTGTTAACAGTCCTAGCTGTCCTGGAACTAGCTCTTGTAGACCAGGCTAGCCTTGAACTCACAGAGATCCACCCGCCTCTGCCTTCCGAGTGCTGGCATTAAAGGCGTGTGCCACCAACACCCGGCCTCCGAGTTTGTATTATTAATACCAATTAGAATTCACGCTACACACTGGTTTGGTGAACATATATGAAACTAATACACAGCAGGCTCTTCTGTTCTACTTTGTATCCACACACTTGGTGCAGAAGATAGAACCCACATAGGCCGAGCCATTAGCTACATCCCTAGGCCTGCCTTTTCTTTGGGTTTTATGACAGGGTTTCTCTGTGCAGCATTGGCTGTACCAGAACTCACTCTGTAGACCAAGCTGACCTCAAACTCAGATCTACCTGCTTCTGCTTCCCAAGTGTTGGGATTAAAGGCTTGGGCCACCACAGCCCAACCTAAACTGATCATTCTAAACCTTGTTTTACACATCTCCAAGATATGATGAGCTAGTGCTACAGTCCAGGGTTTCTGAAGTTCAGAAATAAAGGAAAATGTGAAACTGATGCCAAGAAATTTCACTCTTAGCACATTTCTAGGTGGCATTAGATAAAAATTTAATCAAAATTGAAGTTGTGGGGTTTTATTGTCTTTTTTAAAAAAATTTTTTTTTTAAGAGACAGGACCTTATGTGTTTTAAGTTCAAGAAATCCTTGCCTTGGCCTCCCAGGTAGCAAAAGCACTGCACATTCTGAACCAACATTATACTTCAAGGAATCAGTTCTGCAAAGTAATTGGGCATGCATAAAGACAAACTATGTAAGCTTTCCCCCCTGATATTTTATAGATATGATGCATCAGATACTTAGCATATACAATGACCTACCATATTAGCATGCTCAGAGCAATTTTATCTATCCTTCAAAATAACCTTGAGATTCTAATTAAACACCGAGAGGTGAAAATATCACGGCTCTCAGTGTCAACACCCAACTGCTTTGAGACAGGTTCTCTTATCATCCAGTCTGGCACTGAGTTTACTTTAGCTGAGGATAACCTTAAACTCTGCTCCTTTTTTCTTTTTTGAGAAAAAGTCTTAAATAGCCCAGACTGACCTAGAATTTTTTTAATATTTATTTTACAGGTATGGAAAATACATGTACATATGTGTACCATATACATGCCTGGTGCCCACAGCAGTCAGAAGAGGGCTTTGGATGCCTAAGAACTGGAGTTATAGATGGTTGTGAGGTACCATATGGGTGCTGGGAACTGAACTCGGGTCCTCTACAAGTACAGCAAGTGCTATTAAGCGCTGAGCCTGCCTTACTTGCTTTCTTTCCAGGCTCATGATGTAGACCAGGCTGGCTCCCAGCTCCAACACCTTCCTGCCTCTACCTCCTGAGTACTGAGATTAGTAGCTTTGTAGCACCATGCCTGACATTCTTTTCTCTTCTCCTTCCTTCTATATTTACCTCTGAGCCTCCAGCCCAATATATTAAAATTCTGCAAGTGTCACCAATGTGGGAAACTAGGTCAAAGGTACAAAAGAGCTTTCTGTTTCCAATTCTGGGCTTGGATCCTAGGACTCCAAATGCATTGGGTCAAGCCCAGCAGGAAAGCAAGTGCTAAGCATGTGTGAGGGCTGAGTTTGATCACCAGCAGAGCAAACAAACACCAAACACACTGCATGTGGTCCTGTCCTGGCTAGTTTTATGCTAACTTGACACAGCTAGATTATCTGAAAGGAGGAAACCTCAACTGGAAAAAAAAAGTCCCCATAAGACCCAGATTTTCTTAATTAGTGATTGATGGAGGAGTGCCCAGCACATTGTAGGGCTATCCCTGGGCTGGCGGTCCCGGGTTCTCTGAGAAAGCAGGCTGAGAAGGCCATGATGAACAAGCAGGTAAGCAGCATCCCTCCCTCCATGACCACTGCATCAGCTCCTGCCTCCAGGATCCTGCCCTGAGTTCCTGTCTTGATTTACTTCAATGATGACCAGTGATACAGAAGTGAAAGCTGAATCATCTCTTTCCTCCCCAACCTGTTTTTGGTCATGATGTTTTGCCACAGCAATAGAAACCGTAAGACAGGCCTTATCGTTAATTCACTAAAAAATATTATTTTTGAGCTGATTTTACTGTTGTAGCCTAGATTGGCCTTAACCTTTTTGCCTAGATCTCCTGAATGTTAGAATTCCAAGTGTGCCACATTGGGCATAATAAAAATTTCACATTAAGTAAACAAAAATGGGTGGGTCAGATGGTTCAGCAGGTAAAGGCACTTAAGGCCAAAACTGACAACCCAAGTTTGATGACTGAGACACAGGTAGAAGCAGAGAACTGACCACTACCAAGCTGACCTATGACTTTCACATACACATATATAAAATAAACAATTTATTATTATTTATTGATTTATTTTTATTTTATGTTCATTGGCGTTTTGCCATGAGTGGCGGGTTCGTTGGAACTGGAGTAGTTGTGAGCTGCCATGTGGGTGCTGGGAACTGAACCAGGGCCTCTGGAAGAGCAGCCAGTGCTCTTAACCACTGAGCCATCTCTCCAGCCCTTTATTATTATTTTTTAAATGGCCTGGTGGTGGCAGTGCATGTCTTTAATCCCAGCAGTCAGGAGGCAGAGGATCTCTGAGTTCTAGGACAGCTAGGAATGAAGGAAACAGAAATGGACTGGAGAGAAGCTCAGCGAGTAAAAGGACTGCCACACCAGCCTTACTTGGGTTTGATCCCTAGAACCCGAGCATGCGTCCGTAATGCCAGCAGTCCTACAGTGAGATGAAGTGGGTACAGACAGAACTGGAAGCTCATGAGCTAGCTAGCCTAGAGCATATATGTAGCAGAAACAAGAAAGATGGACCTCCCCCACCACAAACAAGGTGTGGGTCAGTGAGACGGCTCAGCAGTTAGAGGTGTCTGAGTTTGCCCTCTGGAAGCCACAGAAAGGCAGAAGCAGAGAACTGACTCTACCAGGTTGTCCCTTGATCCCTATACACATGCTATGCCATATGCGCTATGGCACACACTTGTGCACATATAATGCAGTTAGAAAAAAGGGTAAAGGCCATCTAATCAAAAAACAAAAACCAAGGTTAGGTAAGACAGAACTGGTGTCCAAAAGCTGTCCTCTGACCTCCACACACGTGCCTACACTTAAACACACAGCACACACACACTCTAAATATTTCTTTAAAAAGATAAACTAAACAAAACATACTAATCAGCTGGAAGTTAACAACTATAGAGATCACAAGACCAGGGGGGCCTGAACCCAGAGCTCACCTCCACCACTGACAAAGTCCACACTGAGTTTACAGGGTCCTGGACATGTCAGCAAGAGCCATCCCTGTGCAGTTTCTTCATGCTTAATTCATAGCTAGAATTCCCTCCTCCCAAAACTTAGGCTTTGGTTTCTGGTTCCGCACTTGCTAGGGTGTTGTCTGCATGGAGCACCTTCACCCTTACCTAATGTCTTCACAACTGTTTTGGTCTTGTCTGATCCTCCCCTGATCATCTCACATGGGAGTGATGTCTCTCGGGGCAGAGTTAACAGTTCCTGGGACACCTCTATCACAGTAACACTATGTTCACCAAACATTTTCAGAACTGCTACATGCAATTAATCACCACACATGCCCAAGAATTTTCACTAACCACGTTATTGAGGGGTTTAGATAAAGTGCATGACCCAGTGGCTGGCACCTAGGATGAAGCACTTGGGACACACACACTGAGATTGGAAGCTGGGTGTGGTGGTGTATGTCTTTCATCCCAGTACTCAGGAGGGAGAGGCAGACTCTCTGTCTGAGGCCAGCTTGGCCAACATAAAGTAGTCAGATCTTGCCTCAAAAATCAGAACAGAGACTGACGGCTGGAGAGATGGCTCAGTACTTAGGAGTACTTTGGGGCTCACATCCAGTTCCAGGGGATACAATGCACTCTTCTGGCTTCCAGAGGCACATGTGGTGCACATAAACACACACATACACACAAAAGACAAAACAATGAGAAAGTTCACCTTTTAAATAGTGACAGCAGGGGCTGTAGAGATGGCTTAACAGGTAAGGGCAACTGTCATCCAACCATGAGCACCTGAGTTAAAATCCCAAGCATCCACATGAAAAGCTGGGCCTGGTCTTATAACACATACACATACACAAGGAAATCATACCAAGCCAGGCGGCAGTGGTGCATGCCTGGGAGGCAGAGGCAGGCGAGTATCTGTGAGTTCGAGGCCAGCCTGGTCTACAGAGCTAGTTCCAGGATAGTCAAGACTGTTTCACAGAGAAACCGTGTCTCGATGTCCCCCCCAACAAAATAAACTATACCACTAACAAGTGAAAAGCATTTTTTCCCAGTCATAGCAAAATACATATATACATATTTATAAAGAAGGCATAAGCTATTGCCAATATTACATGGTTTTGTTTGCTGAATACAAACACCAGCCAAGAGAATAAAAATCACTGTTTCCCAAGAATAGTGTTTATATTTTGGTTGAAAGAGTCTTACTATGTAGCCTAGGCTATACTTACACTTGGAAACTAAAAATCTTCCTGTCTCAGCTGCATAGGCCTTGGGTGCTCATTACAACACAAACTTATTTCTGGCAGATTTTTCAAGAGGTGGTTGCTAGGTAACTGTAGAAACCTTAATAAAGACTGTGGCATCTTGATGTTCTTCTCATACTGGTACTCTTGGAAATAGGTGGCTCTGTCTTTGAGGGGTAGTGTGCTTAGGTTTGTAAGAACTCAGGCTGTACCCTGGCCACTTTCCGGAATTCTTTAGTGTGGGTCTTAGGGCACTGCATCTCACACCAGCTGATGGGAACCATCTGGACACCTACAAGGAAAAAGATAAAAGCTGACGTTGGAGGTGTGACTCCAGATATTCTGCTGAGGCTCTTTTCTTTTCAGCTAGACATGAGGACATGGCTCTGCTGTAGAATGCTTACTTAGGATATGAAAGACCATGGGTTTCAGCCCAGTATTAAGGGAAAAAGAAGTCTCATTTATCCCATGATATAAGGGGGCACTTACCTATTCTGACATATAATCACTATAATCTTACTAAACCAAGCTATGCGTTGTTCAACAATGGGGACATGCTCTGAGAAATAAGACCTAAACACTGGGCAAACATTAGTGTGTATTCACATATATTAAGTCAGCTACACCACTAGGTGACATTATCTTGTGATTTCTTGGGGGTGGGAGTGACATTATCTTGTGATTTCTTGGGGGTGGGGATGGTAGTGGGGTGAGGCAGGGGACTAGATCCAGGGCTGCATGAATACTAAGGAAATTCTCTTCTACTGAGCTAATCTTTAGCACTGGGTGTTAAAATTCTATGGGGACCCATCATGGTATGTGATACCTATAATTGATTAAATAGTTTTCCATATCAAATATAAGTATGTGTATCCCTATTGCTTCCTAGATAACCATAGTTCCCAGGGAAACAGACTTGGGAGCAAGAACAACTTACCTGATTCACTGTGGGCTACCACTACCCCTAACTCATTTTCTGCAGTGGTCAGCAGGTAATTGGACTGTGCGTCACCTAGGGAGATCTAGTCATACAGTACCAGTGAAGGAAAATGAGAGGCTTTATGTGCTGTTGCCTTCTGCCACTTTCCTTCCCTCTTTTAATACCTTTTTTTTTCTTTTTTTGATTTTCGAGACAGGGTTTCTCTGTAGTTTTTGGTGCCTGTCCTGGAACTAGCTCTTATAGACCAGGCTGGCCTCGAACTCACAGAGATCTGCCTGCCTCTGCCTCCCGAATGCTGGGATTAAACTGACCTTTTTTTTTTTTTTTAAATACTTGAACTCTTGATCCTCCTGCCTTCATCTCCCAAGTACTAGGATTAAGTACATTAAGTGCCATCGAACCTGGTTCCATTTCTTCTTTTGACAAAAAACCAGAAATGTAATATAATAAAGGATACAACTTTGGCCAAAACTATGTCACCTGGGCGGAAACTCTTGTAAATTTCAACCTGCACAAAACCAAATAAGAATAAATGAATTATGCCTACATAAAATACTACCACCAGGTAGAGCCAGGCCCATTCCTAATCCCAGGGGGCAGCTGTCAGCATTATGTCAATACAAATGTTTATTGTTTCAGTATCATAATATAAATGAAAGGATTTGAATTTAGTAACTTGATTAGGAATCTGACTCATACAAAGGTAGTATATGGTCTATGAAGACTGAGAGTAATGAACAAACACTCAGCTTCAAAGGCAGTCTGGGCAATATGGCAAGATCCTACCTCACAATAATAAAGCTTGTATGTGTGGAGCATATATACTCATGCATGAGGATGTGTACTTGTGTTGAGGTCAGAGGTGAAACCTAGTGTCTTCCTTGGTGGCTCCCCACCTTATTTTATATTTTGACATGGTCTCTCTCTAGCACTGGCTTTCCTAACTTTCTATGTAGACCAAACTAATCTTGAACTCAGAGATCTGCCTGCCTTTGCCACTCAAGGGCTGGCATTAGTGGTGCGTACTACTAAGCCTGGTTCCAATTTATTTTTCGGCCAGTGTCTCTTACTGAATGAATCTCAACTCTAGGGAGCCTCCTGTTCCACATTCCCCACCCTAGCGTTTGGGTTAAACACTCACGGAATCTGAACATAGTCCTTATGCTCGTCCAGCAGGCACCTGCCCGTCTCCCTAGCCTAATAATACCTTTTAATCATTTACTATTTTTCTGGAGAGGGTCTTCCTATGTAGCCCTAGTTAACCTGTTCTGTAGATCTGGCCGGCCTTAAATGCACAGGGGTCCATCTACCTGCCTCTGCCTCCTCGGCAGTGAAATTTTAAAGACATGTGCTGCCATGCTGGTTAATAATTTTAGTGATAACAGCCTAACCATTTTGGTCAACTGAATGAGAAAATCTTGTACGGGAAGAAGGGACAGTGATTTGAATTTCATGTTATAGCAAGAAATGCTGTAAGTCCTTAGACTCTACATTCCTATGGATTTCTGAAATTCCCTGGGATAATAATTCCTTTCTTGTTTGTGTGTTAGACAAGGTCTCACTTTATAGTCCCAGCCTAGCTGGAACTAATTATGTAGTCTAGGTTGGCCTCAAGAGGTCTGCCTGCCTCTGCCTCCTGAGTGCTGGAGTTAAAGGTGGGCGTATGCTACCACTCCTGGCTATTATCCACCCACCCACCCCCACCCATCCATCATTTAGATTTATTCATCATAAATGTATGCATGTGTACCACATGCATGGAGGTGCCAGTGGAGGCCAGAACAGGGTATCAGATCCCCTAAAGCTGGAATTACAGGGGTTTATGAGCGTGTGAGTACTGGGGACAGAACCTGGCTCCTCTGAACAAACAGCAAGTGCTCTTAAATGTCCAAGTCATTTATCCAGTCTCAAGGATAATACTTTTCAAAGCAAAATTCTTTTTCAAGACAGTTTCTCTTTGTAATAGCCCTGGTTGTCCTGGAACTCACTTTGTAGACCAGGCTGGCCTTGAATTCACAGATATCCGCCTCCTCTACCTCCCAAGTGCTAGGATTAAAGGGATGTGCCACCACTGCCTAGCTAAAGCAAAATTCTTAGAGTCATAGGAAAACAATAACAAAATCAGAAAAAAACCCACAAAAAAAAACACCCAAACCACCAATCTTCAACCTTGTCTTTTTCAGTTGCTCGGATATCTTCCTTGCTATGTTAAAAAAAAAAGAAAAAAGAAAAATTAGTTATCTTGGCAAAGAATTTCCCATTGAGTACTAGAAAATAATAAAAAAGAATAGGTCATACTTGGTCCCCAGCTATCTTAACATGCATAATAAAACACTTATCTTTTCTTGGAAAATACAGAACAATAGTATTGATAACTTTTGACAATGGAAAAGTATATCAGAAATTCAAGGTCATTTGTGGCTACATGTGGAATTGAAGGACAGACTGACTATAGGATGTTTGTCAAAAAAAGAAAACAAAAAACAAAAACCAAGCAACAGAACAACAGAAAAACCCTATCCTACAATAATTGTATAATCGTTTCTTTTCAATGAAGCCACACCAATCTACCATTTTACCCACAAACTTTTTCTTTTTCTTTTTTTAGTATGCCTGTTTGGGTCCCAGAATTGCTCCAAGAGCAAAAAGCACTCTTTTTTCTTTTTTTGGTTTTTAGAGGCAAGGTTTCTCTTTGTAACAGCCCTGGAACTTGCTTTGTAGACCAGGCTGGCCTCAAACCCACAAACCCACAGAGATCTGCCTGCCTCTGTCTCCTGAGTGCTGGGAGGTTGGTAGCCTGCAGCCTAGTCTCGGATCAGCACATAACCTGGCCAACGGGTTTCCTCCAGAAAAGGCGCCTGTGGAAAACGGACTCTTACTTGGCAAGGACTGATAGTCCATGAGACAGGGTTGGAATTTGCAAAATTCATGCAGCTTTATTCTCTCTCATTACACTGGTGATGCTTTGGGTGGCTTTCAGTTTTCCTTTGTCAGTCACATGTGCCATAGCTGTAATTTCCCCTGGAAATTGTTCTTTCTCAAATATTTTCCCCCAAGCTTCAGTAGGAAGCTAATGCTTCTCAAATCTCTTATCTGGAACTACTAACTACAACTCCTACTCCTGGGAACATTTCTGCCTCAATCGAGACATATGAGAAAACAACACTCAGAACATTATCAGTGTTTCACAGTTGGGGAAAGGAGAGTAGGGCGTGCATGCACAGAGAGGAAACAGTCTCAGGGATAAACACAGTGCCAACTGTTGAGAGTAAGATCCTTGGACACCAAACACATAGAATCAGTGATATATGATTCAGTGGGAGAAAATGCGATGTAAACTATGGGATGGACAGATCAGTTTTTACCATACACAGGCTCTTCTATCGGTGGAAGAACTATGGTGTGGTGAGATGGGAAGCGTGTCTTACCAAGTCTGCTGTTTACAGATTGAGACATGGGACCCTCTTTTAGAAAAATGAACTATATAAAAGCGTATCTTGCAGACATGAAATAACTGTTTGGGTTTGAATACTGTTGTCCTTAAAGCATTGTGCCCATGTCTATTATTTTAACTTTGTAACTGCAAGTAGCCGCCAGTTGACATAAGTGCTGCCAGAGCAGGACGTGTCTGGCTCAATATTAGCTAAGCCTGCAAAAATGCTTATGTCTAGAATAGGGTTATGTAGGGGTTGGGAAGGTGTATTTGGGGAAGCATAAAGGGGAATAATGGGGACTTTCATAATGATCATGACACATTCCTTAAAATATTTATTTCTTAAAGTCAAATATAGGGCTGGGTGGTGGTGGTGCACACCTTTAATCCCAGCACCCAGGAGGCAGAGGCAGGCAGATCTCTTTTGAGTTTGAGGCCAGCCTGGCCTATAAAAGTGAGTTCCAGGACAACCAGGACTGTTACACAGAGAAACTCTGTCTCGAAAAACAAACAAAAAGCTATTCGGGGATGATTGAGTACAATTCACCTGGTGGTCAGAATCTTTCATGCCCTTCCCCACCTCAGAACCTGAACCACAGCCGAGGCTCTCAACAAGTACTTTTAACTGCTAAGCTATCTCTCCAGCATCTCCACAAAATTTTTCTTACAACCTTTGGTTTCAATCAATATTAAAGAATTAGAATTATGCCAGGCGGTGGTGGCACACTCTTTAATCCCAGCACTCGGGAGGCAGAGGTAGGCGGATCTCTGTGAGTTCGAGGTCAGCTTGGTCTACAAGAGCTAGTTCCAGGACAGGCTCCAAAGCTACAGAGAGTCCCTGTCTCGAAAAACCATAAAAAAGAAAGAAAAAAAAAAAAAAGAATAAGAACTACGTTATAGTGCATCTTTAATCCTAGCTCATGGGAAGCAGAGGCAGATAAATTTCTGAGTTCAAGACCAGCCAGGACTAAATATTAAAATAAAAAATAAAAAACAAAAAATTAAAATGAAGGCTGGGCAGTAGTGGTGCACACTTTTAATCCCAGCACCCAGGGAGTCAGAGATAGGTGGATCTCTGTGAGTTCAAGGCCAGCCTAGTCTACAAAGTGAGTACCAGGATAGGCTCCAAAACTACTGAGAAACCCTGTCTTGGGGAGAACAAAAAAAAAAAAAGGGTGGGTGGCAAGATGGCTCAGGAGCTAAAGATGCTCGCCGTTTAAGCCTGATGACAAGCTAAGGTTCTGGAACCCACATCAAGGTGAAGAGAATCGACTTCACAAAGTCCCGACCTTTACATGTACGCTGTTGTGGTATGTGCGTTAGCACATGGACACCAAACAAAATAATAAGAAAAAAGAACACGAAGGCACTTCCTACGGAGCTTCTACACTGTTCGTCCGGCTTATCCTGACACTGCTAGTCCACAGCTTTCCTCAGTCCTTTTTGAGACAGGACTTCATGCAGCCCAGGCTAGCCTTGGACTTGCTATATAGCCAATAATTTTCTTGAACTTCTCACCCTCCTGCCTTGATCTCTGAGTGATGTGATTACATGCAAGTGCCACCACATCTACATGATGTCACCCCCCCCCTTTTTTTGTTTGTCAAGACAGGGTTTCTCTGTGTAGCTTTGGAACCTGTCCTGGAACTAACTCTATAGATCTGGCTGGTCTCGATCTCACAGAGATTTGCCTGCCTCTGCCTCTCAGGTGCTGGGATTAAAGACATGCTATTACCACCACATTATATTATATTATTCTTGACGATCTAACCTAGGGCTTCTCCATCAACTGAGATATATCACTAGCTCCCCCCTTTTGCTTTATTTAAAAATCTTCTCTCTCTCTCTCTCTCTTTTTTGTTTTTCGAGACAGGGTTTCTCTGTGGCTTTGGAGCCTGTCCTGGAACTAGCTCTTGTAGACCAGGCTGGCCTTGAACTCACAGAGATCCGCCTGCCTCTGCCTCCCAAGTGCTGGGATTAAAGGCGTGTGCCACCACCACCAGGCTAAAAATCTTCTTTTATTATCAACAGTTTTCATTTCTTATAGCTCATATAACTTTTTCTCTGGATACTGCGGGGCAAAAATCAAAGCACAAGGAGAGACTCAAGTGGGCAGGAAAAGAACTGTAATTGCTCCATAGATTCCAGTCTTCCCCACTATCCTTGCCTCACTTCTAGTGCTGAGGCAAATGTAAATACAAGAATACATCTTACCGGATAGTTCCTCGAAAAGCATTTTTTAGTGGTGTGGATCCCACATACAAGATGTGTACTTTGGCAAAACGTGAGTTGATGCTAGAGACCTAGGGAACAGAGACAGGTTCAGCATCAGAGAATCAGCCAGTGGTCACTCCAAGAATTAGAGCAGGAAACAGGAATTACTAGGTTTAGTTTAAGTAACCATACTCAATACATAAAAGGCTTTTGTTTTCAATTTATCTTAGGTAATGAGTGTTTTGCCTGCATGTATATCTGTGCACCACATGTGTGCCTGTTGTCCAGAGGTCAGAGGTGGGGATTGAATCTCCTGGAACTGGAGTTAAAGATAGCTGTGAACTACCATGTGTTGGGAAATAAACCCAGGTCCTCTGTAAGAGCAACAAGTGCTCTTAGCCACCAAGCCATCTCTCCAGCCCTTTATTTCATTTCAAAAAATTATATGCATATGTGTGTTTGTGGGTACATACACTTGAGAGCAGGTGCCCATGGAGGTTAAAGGTCTTACATCCATCCCCCAGAAGCTGGAGTCATAGGAAACGGTGAGCTGCTCAAAATGGGTGTCTGGAAAAGCACCAAGTGCTCATAACCTGAGAGCCATCTACCCAGCCAATTTAAGGTGAGTTAACACCTATTTATATCTGTTTAAGAGAGATGTGAGCGGGCTGGAGAGATGGCTCAGTGGTTAAGAGCGCTGCTTGCTCTTCCAAAGGTCCTGAGTTCAATTCCCAGCAACCAGATGGTGGTTCACAACCATTTGTAATGAGATCTGATGCCCTCTTCTGGCCTGCAGGCATACATACAGAATTCTAAGAATACTGTATACATAATAAACAAAATAAATCTTAAAAAAAAAAGAGAGAGAGAGAGATGTGAGCTAAAAGCCACAGTGGTTCCCTGATAGTGCTATTATGGGAATATATAGTATTGATTTTAAAAAGTATCCAAGCCTAAATTAGGTGTGATGTGATGGTGAATGTCTAGAATACAATCCTAGCTACAACAGCTTGAAACCAGCTTGATCTACATAGCAGCCTCAACGACTTACCAAGACAACATTTTTCAGGGGGAAGGGAGGAAAATGAGGCTGAATTTGTCTGCATAGCCCTGGCTGTCCTGAACTTGCTCTGTAGACCAGGCTGGCTTTGAACTCACAGAAATCTGCTTGTCTCTGCCTCCTGAGTGCTGGGATTAAAGGTGTGAACCACCACTATCAGCTCAAAATTTAATAAGAGAACAATAACAACAAAAGGCCTACTACAATATACAGTGTAAGATAAAAAATCCAGACCTTAAAGTCCTTACTAAGAGACTTTAAGTCTGTGGACAGGACTTAAATCTACATTTTAGCTAATACCTCACATTGAGATCATTGTGCCTTTGTGATATTTTCAGGATAACACAATTTTCCCCGTAACAGTTTATAAAGAGAGAATGATGCTGTGTGAGGTGATATACACCTATAATCCCAACACTTAGGAGATGGAGACAAGAGGAGCAATAAATAGTCATCCTGTGTCACACTGCAAGTCTGAGACCACTTGGGATCCATAAGATCTGGGCAAAGGGAGGGAAAGAGAATGACAGACAGTTATAAATAAATTATA
This sequence comes from Ondatra zibethicus, assembly GCA_004026605.1. Lineage (NCBI taxonomy): Eukaryota > Metazoa > Chordata > Mammalia > Rodentia > Cricetidae > Ondatra > Ondatra zibethicus. The sequence continues at coordinate 100,383 of PVIU01005293.1, read as the reverse complement.
AACAAAATTGGTAAGAGATGGAGTCGAGTAGGGAATATACTGAACATTATAGGCACATGTAGCGTTAATTTGCACCTCCTGACAAACATGCTGGCGCTGAGGATGGAGCTCATTTGGTAGACTACTTAGCTAGTCTACACAGAGACTTAAATCCTTTTTTTTTTTTTTTTTTTTTTTTTTTTTTTGGTTTTTCGAGACAGGGTTTCTCTGTAGCTTTGGAGCCTGTCCTGGAACTAGCTCTTGTAGACCAGGCTGGCCTCGAACTCACAGAGATCCGCCTGCCTCTGCCTCCCAAGTGCTGGGATTAAAGGCATGCACCACCATCGCCCAGCGAGACTTAAATTCTTAGCCCAGCATTTTATAACTCCAGGCAAGGTGGTATAAATATCTATGATCCCAGCATTTTGGAGGTGGAGACAGGAAAATTGTCTCACCAAGTCTGAGGTCAGCCCTAGGCTAACTCCAGGGGTATCAGGATTACAGAATGAAACTTTCTCTCAAGGAAAAAGAAAACAGGACACCCTATTTCCAGACATGAGCAGAAGCAGCTCTGTGGAAAGAACTATGAATTCTTTGAGAGGGTAAGCTTCTGACTCACTATGTAGGAGAGGGTAAGGCTAAACTTCTGATTTCCTACCTCTACCTCCTGAGCTCTGTAATTACAGGTGTACACCATGCCCAGTTTATTCAGCACCCAAGGGTTGAGAACCCTGCACCTCATGCACGCTAAGTAAGCAATCTGCCAAGTAAGCTACAATCCAGGCAAAACACCAGATGTGTGAATCTGTCCTGATCCTGGAAATCTACAGACCAACAGAGTCCAGTGAAACTTTCTTTACACAAAATAAATAAAGCAAGTCTTTCTCATCACTTTTTAGAAATTCTTCATCATCCTTATCACCATCATCCTTAACGTGTGTGCTGGGAGAAATGAGTGCAAGCTCACGTCCTACAACATATGTGTGGTGGTCTGTTCCAGTCTGCTTTCTGTTACTGTGATAAATACACCAAGATCAAAAGCAATCTGGGGGAGGAAGGCATTGATTTACAGTTATAGACCATCACCAGGGAAAGCTAAGGAAGAAACTCAAGGCAGGAACCTGGAGGCAGGAACTGAACCAGAGGCCAGGAGGAATGTTGCTTACTGACTCTCCATAGCTTTCCCAGTCTGTTTTTTTTTTTTTAAATATTTTTATGGCTTATTTAACTTTATTTTATGTGCATTGGTGTGAAGGTGTCAGATCCCCTGCAACTGGATCTTCAGACAGTTGTGAGCTGCCATGTGGGTGCTGGGAATTGAACCCAGGTCCTCTGGAAGAGCAGTCAGTGCTCTTAACCACTGAGCCATCTCTCCAGCCCCCCAGTCTGTTTTCTTATCCAACCCGGGATCACCCACCTAGTGGTGGCATTGCCCACAAGGTCTGTGCCCTCCCATATTAAACAGCAATCAAGAAAATGTCCCATAGATAGGCCAACCTGGTGGAGGCAAGTCCTCAATTGAGGTTCCTTCTTTCCAGGTGATTCCAGTATGTGGTTAAGTTTATCAAAACTGGCCAGACAACTTGGTGGAATTGGTTTTCGCCTGGATCAACATTTACATGGTGAGCAGGCTTGCATGTGAAGTGATTTGCCGGTCAGTAAGTCATCTTACTAACTGACTCTCCCTCCATTTTCTCTCTTTTGTTTTTATGACAGGGCCTTACTATGTAGCCCTGGCTCTACTGGTACTTTTATGTAAACCAGGCTGGACCTGAACTCACGAAGATGTGCCTGCCTCTGCCTCTTGAGTGCAGGTATTAAAGACCTGTGCCACTCTGTCTGTCTTCCTCCACCCCTTCTTTGTGACAGAGTATTACGATGTAGCCCAGCTTTGCTTTGAGATCCTTAGCTTCTCAAGCAACATTAGAGCTTTACTGCCCTGCCAGTAAAACTTTCGGTGATGACAGAAATGCCACTTCCTGGGGCTGAACAGGTAGCTGAGCAGTTAAGAGCACTGGCTGCTCTTCTAGAGGACCTGGATTCAATTCCTAACACCCACATGACAGCTCACAATTATCTGTCCCTTCAGTCCCATGGGACGCAGCACCCCCTTCTCGCTTCTGCAGCACCAGGCATGCACACGACAAATTACCTATACACATACAATGAGAAGAAAAAAAATTCCCAGAATTGAGAATTTTTTTTTTTTTAGTATCTATTTATTATGTATACAATATTCTGCCTGCATGTATGCCCGCGTGCCAGAAGAGGGCACCAGACCTCATTACAGATGGTTGTGAGCCACCATGTGGTTGCTGGGAATTGAACTCAGGACCTTTGGAAGAGCAGGCAATGCTCTTAACCACTGAGCCATCTCTCCAGGCCCGAGAATGGTGTTTAGGGGAAGAGCCTAACATATTTAAGGACCTGCCTCCCATCACTTCCCCACACACCCCAAAATTCATGTGCCAACAAATATGGCAGTCACTAACCAGAGTTTGCTACCGAATACTTAAAATGCAGCTAGTGTTGGGGCTGGGGTCTGGGTGCAGGGTCTTACTCTGCAACCCACTCTGGTCTTGAACTATTGTGGAGTATAAAATGTTGTTATACTCCATACTCCTGTCCAGTTTCTCAAATACTGAGACCCTAGATATGAATTATCATGCCTGGCTGAAAATAAATTTTTCTCTTTCTCTTTTTTTTTGAATTTTGAAACAGGGTTTCTGTTTGTAGCCCTGGCTGTCCTGTCCTGGAACTCCATCTGTAGACCAGGCTGGCCTCAAGTATCCACCTGCCTCTGCCTCTTAAAATTGTGAGCCACCATGCCCATCCCTGAAAATCAACTTTTAACACAGCTAGTGACTACTGTATTAAGTAGAACACAGCAGGGGTAGAATTCTGGCCTAAGTGCAAGGATTAGGATCAGCTCACCTTACAGGTGACAACGGCTCCTACATCTGGAAGTAACTGGGACTCTGCTTCTCTCATCACAGACACCACAGGAAGCTATACAGAGAATAAAAGTCAATGTTGGGTAAAGATAACGGTGGTTTGAGAATACAGAATTATCTTAGAACAGTGGGGTCATAAGGGCAGGTAGACTATAGATACATTTGTAGCCATAGCAGAGGACATTAGTAATTTTAGGAACAAAAAAAAAAAAAAAAAAAAGAAAGAGTATAAGAGACCATTAGAATTAGGCTGCCAGATTTAATAGGAACATCTCTGATTAGTTCTAAATTTTTGAGGATGCTCTTGTGGTTTCTTGATATATAATCATATTACTTACAATTATGGCTATCTTGACTCCTCCAAACTTAGTCTCCAAACTTGTTTATTTGTTTGTTTTTTGAGACAGGGATTCTCTGTGTAGCTTTGGAGCCTGTCCTGGAATTTGCTCTGTAGACCAGGTTGGCCTTGAACTCACAGAGATCCACCTGCCTCCTAAGTGCTGGGATTAAAGGTGTGCACCACCATTGCCCGGTGTTCTTTCCACTCCTCCACCTGTACTGAAACACCTTCAGATGTTTCAGCCGACACATTATTTCAATATCGAGAATCATGGCCATAAAGCTTGTTACATGGTCTCACTGTACTGTGCGATCCTTTTGAAGACATCCAATTCCCAAGCAGCACACATTTGTACATTTGTTTATGATTTGTGTCTGTGCCTCCTTGGCAGCAAAGCTAAGTGTATTTGGCTCGGGACTATATCCCCAGCAGACAAGGGCAGCACTGTGCAGGACGTGTGAAAGTGCGCAAGAGAAATCCATGTAGTGAATAAACCAAAGCTTGAAGTTTAGGTTTAGCCAGTCCCTAAAGAGTTTTGATTCTTTTTAGTTTTTTTCAAGCAGAGTTGGGAGTTTGGATCTATGGTTCCAAGCTTGGCATGCTACGCAAGCATTGTACTGCTAAGTCCAGCCTAAGGTTTTAATTCTTAATTTTTTTACTGCCTTACATTTGTCAACAACTTCTTTATCTGTGCCTGTTTGTAGCTGGGAATACAGTCGTGTACCACCATGCATGGTTACACTTGTCTAGATAGGCAAGAATCTTAGCAAGTTAAATGTAAGCAAGAGTAACATATTTAAATAAGTGCTCTGGAGGAAGATTCTTGCGTATAACAATCCTACTCCCACCAAAACCCCATTTTTTTTCAATTAATGGGTCCAGACGGGCTTCTCTGGAAAAACCAAACAAAAGGACTAACTATCGAGGTCATTTAAAAGAGGTTAGAGTTACGGGGTTGAGTTATGTTCCACATAGACTGCACGTGCATAGGTTTCGAGATAGGGGAGAGCTTAGAGCATTAGGACACTGAAAATCGTCAGCATTACACTGATGTCACGGAGGTGGGCACAGTAGAGTAATTTCAAGGTGTAAGGGAGAGGCACGACCAGGAAGCTCTCTGCTGGCTGGGCTACTCTCAATCTGCATGTCCTCCCCCTCCCTTCCATGTCCTTCTGCGAGCGCAGCCACAACCAAGCCAGATAACATAACCGGTGTGCAGAGGCTGTGCACAGCGTTGGGATCATAGCTGGGAGAAACCGAGAGACGAAAGCATCCCGCTGTCACCCAAGACCGCGTCCGCAGTGCCTGTGCACAAGGACCAGAACTCAATGGCAGCCTGAGGGGTAACCGCTTCATTTACCGCGCCATTCTCGCTAGTCTTCGTCAGGCAGCCCGCCAGCGACGAAAAGATGTAGCCGTGCCGGGTGTAGGTGCCGCTCCCGGGGCTGCCTTCCTCCAAGTTACACAGACGTTCGCCTGCAGAAGAAATGCCGCATCAGCCACGGGCACCCAGAGGCTGGTTGTCACGCAGCATGGTAGACCGCTCACTTACCGGGGATGCAGTACCTCACAGGTGGTGCCATGCTTGCCCCTGTCCAAAACCCGGATGAAAACGAAGCCAATTGTTCATTGGTCAGCTAGAGGAGAGGCTCCGCAGTAACACGTGCAGCAATTGGTACTTTTGACCGCGCCGAAGCGAGAGCGAGGCCGGACTCCATTTCCCAGGCTGCCCCGGGACAGATCTCTGGGCGCGTCTTTGCGGGCTCCGGGACTCGCGCCTGCGCAGTTGGGTGATTATGGGCGAGCGGCGGGACCCGGTCCGCTGCCTGCTGCTGTGGAGTACGCGCCATGGTGGGTCAGCCTGAGGTCGGCCCGGCTCGGGTCCCGAGCTGGAGCCGAAGGCACTGAGCGGCGGGCAGGGCGACTGGATTGAATTTGGCTGATTGAGAAGCTGGCAGGGGCAGGTAAGGACGAGGACGCAGCGCTTGCCTTCCACCCGAGTGTCAGGTGTCCAGGCCTTTAAGTTCAAGTTCCTGTTCTCTCCATCCCGGTCCTGCGTGGCTGTGCCCTCCTGAGTCTAAGCGCACCTCAGCCCCAGTCTGCCCCTCCAACTTACCCATTTCACGGCTTTGGAGACTCAGATCCAGTGACAAGACTCAGATCAGAAGATAATTCGAGACAGCCCAAGCCTAAGCCTAATTTTTGACTTGTTCCCATCGTAGTTGGACTCCGCTGCTCTTGGAGACGACCTTTTTCTGGTTTCGTAAAACCAGATTCTTATCTTGCGGGCAGATACTTTAGAGGGTGAGCCCCTCAACTGTGAATGAGCAGCTCGACGTTAACATTACCGCTTCTTTTCCCTTCTTTTCGTTTTACTTGTTTGCCGGGAAAGAACCCTCCATAAATAGAATATTGTACTTTATTGATGTTTTAATTTACATCAGCTTGAGGTGGCAGAGGTCAGGGGAGCAGCAATTTTTTTTTTGTGCAGATGAAATTTACCATGACTTTGATTTCATCTGCTGGTATTGGAATTTATTGCTTTCTCCCCTTCCCTCTCTGCTAATCAGGCTTCTTTGGAACACAGATGGTGATTTAGGGGAGGGCTGTTGTTTTTTGCTAGTCTCTAATCTGGTGGCAGATGGCCACTGTGGCCGCTGGGTCCTACTGAGGGATGGTGGCACTGCTAAAGGTTTGAAGGAACTGTGCTTGCCCTGTTCACTCTTGAGGCCATACACGCCCTCTTGCCACACTTAGGTTTAAAATATATGCCTTTTCTCTATTTCCTGAGGTAAAAACCTCTGCTTCACTTTTGACCTATGGACTATACATTTCCTAGTATCGTCATTGTCCCCATGGCCCACTAGCTAAAGTGAGGAGAGGGGCCTGGCTTCACATTTTGTTCACTCAAATTTGATCAGCATCTGCAAGCTTTCAATTTTACATGTTTGGTTTCTGATTTGATTCGCCCTATAAAATGTATTATTGTTCTTTGGTGCTACGATTCTAATAATGGTTCTATTACTTTACTAATCAGAAAGAATGAGAGCAGCAAATACTTGGATGTTAATGCCTCGGCAAGAGTGTCCTTGCTGGCTTCTGTAGAGCTGACCAGCTTTGCGTCTCTCCAGGCCATTCATTCAACCACAGGTATTCATTGAATGCTTGTTGGAGCCAGGTATTATTCTAAGATGTTCGTAAGCATCTGATTTAAACCTTGGCCACATTTTGTGTGTGTGTGTGTGTGTGTGTGTGTGTGTGTGTGCGCAAACATGCATTTGTATGTATAAAAAAATTAAAGTTTGGGCCAGGCATAGTGCTACATGCCTTTAATCCCAGCACTCGGGAGACAGAGACAGGTGGATCTCTGTAAGTTCCAGGCCTGCCTGGTTTATAAAGCAAGTTCCAGGACAGCTATGGATGCTATATAGAGAAACCCTGTCTCGAAAAAGATGAACAACAGCAAAAAAATTAAGATTTAGAGAAGGAGGTTACTGGACTACTTAGGAAAAGAATTGAATCTTAAATAGGGTCTACATAGAATTGGTCAATCAAGCCTTTGAAGTAGGCATTTCATTCAGAATCAAGGGTGTAGGAGGTGACCGACAATCTGATTTTTAAAAAATTTTTTAAAAGATTTATTTCTTTATTATGTATATAGTGTTCGGCCTGCATGTATGCCTACACACCAGAAGAGGGCACCAGATCTCATTACAGATGGTTGTGCGCTGCCATGTGGTTGCTGGGAATGGAACTCAGAGCCTCTGGAAGAGCAGCCAGTGCTCTTATCCTCTGAGCCATCTCGCCAGCCCTGATCTATTTATTTATTAAGACATAGTCTCATGTCTCTCTGGCCTCTAACTGGCTGTGTAGCCAAGGGTGGTTTTGGCCTTCTGGCCCTCATGCCTCCAGGTGTACTTAACACCATCATGCTCAGTTTTAAGAATTTGTATTTTTTTTGACAGGGTCTCACTACGTAGCTCTGACTGTTCGGGAACTCATTATGTAGACTAGGCTGGCTTTGAACTCACAGAGATCAACCTGAGTTGTCTTCTGAGTGCTGGAATTGAAGGTATGCTCCACCATGCTCAGCTTTTTGAGGATTTTTTTTAAAAAAGACTAACCATAATACCTCTGAGGTGACATTTAATTTGCATTTATTACAAATTAGGAAATTACCTGAGTTTTGCACACCATCGCTATAAAAAGCATTCCAGCAACTAGAGCACTCTCCGTTACTCCTAAAAAGAGAATGTGCAGTGGTCCACTGCTGTGGGACAGGTAGCTCCATTCCACGCAGATACTTGGTTGTGGCCCGCTACAAAATTCATGACTTTCCAGATCATGATTCTAAGTAATAGCAGTTCAACTCAGAGATGGTGTGACTATGATGTTCTAAGTTTTCTTTTTCTTTCTTTCTTTCTTTCTTTTTTTTTTAATTTTCGAGACAGGGTTTCTCTGTAGCTTTGGAGCTTCTCTTGGAACTTCCTCTGTAGACCAGGCTGGCCTCGACTCACAGAGATCCACCTGCCTCTGCCTCCCAAGTGCTGGGATTAAAGGCGTGCGCCACCACTGCCTGGCTTGTTTTTGTTTTTTTGAGACAGGGTTTCTCTGTGTGGCCCTGGCTATTCTGAAACTCGGCTTTGTAGAGCAGGCTGGCCTCTGCCTCCTGATTGCTGGAATTAAGGGTATGCTCCACTACCGCCAACCTCAGTTTTTCTTTCCTACTTTTCCTGTTAATTCTTTCTGCTTCTTAGGAAGTGATGGAAAGGCTAGTTTCTTACGCTGGTGCAGTGTCTATAGGTCTCTCCCCACTAAGCTTCAGTTCTCTTTTAGGTCTTTTTTTGGACGATTTCTTTTCACCTTTGTGTTTCCAAGCTTGTGAAAGGAGATAATTAGCTGTTTTCTTTGAAAAGCCTTTTGTGGGGATGAACTAGGGTGCCAGGAGAGTCCATTACTCTAGTTACTAAACTGAAACCCATCTCCACAGCAGAGTGACCAGGTCTAGTTTCTGCTGGGTTGTGAGCTGCCTGTTAAATAAGTCAGTGGTGTTGCTGAAAACAAAGCAGTATTCCCTGTCCAACGTTAAAACATTATTTTTATGCAGTTAATGAGACTATTGTGGAGTCTGTTGGAGTCTCTGTGTCCAGAGTTGTATTCATTGCTTGGGAAGAGTGCAGAGATGCAGGCACATTAAGAGGAACCATGGGCAGAGCCAGGCGGATCTCTGTGAGTTCGAGCCCAGCCTGGTCTACAAGAGCTAGTTCCAGGACAGGCTCCAAAGCCACAGAGAAACCCTGTCTCGAAAAACAAAAAAATTAATTAATTAATTAAAAAAGAAAAAAAAAAAAAAGAGGAACCATGGAGAGTGCTGAGAGCCAGGACGGAGTGCTTGGGAAGCTTGGGGCTGTGAGCATGTGAGCATCAGTCAGAATAATGGTGCTTAATCAGAGAAGACCTGGAAAAGCTCCCAAGGGGACAGGTCCCTCCTACCACTGTCTTGTGCTCTGAATACCTGAAGTTACCTTGGCTGCTATAACCCTGGGGTTAGGGCTGGGAGTGGAATTGGAGACAAAGTATCTTATGTCATGCAAGTGGTGGCTGACTGTCCTAAAAGGGAATGAGGAATCATGTCATCTGGTTGGCCTATAATCCCAGCCCAGATGGGAGTAGGAACACTGGGATAGGACCAGGAGAGTTCTAGATTCAGGATCCTGGGCATTACAGAGTAAGCAGGAGATCCTGGGACCACCCCCTATCCTCCCACCCCCCTGCTTCAATGCATTGATAAGATACAGTGGCAGCTGCTTTGTTTATGTTGGTTGAGCTTTACTCCGTGGTCTTTCTAGACAGGTATCTTCAAACACAAAACAGAACAAAAAACTCTGAGTTTAGCTGTTAAAGTATTTGCTCCACAAGCATGGTGACCTAAGTAAGTTTGATCCCATAGAACTCATGTAAAAAGACCAGTGTGTCTGTCTCTAATCCTGGTGCTGGAGAGGCAGAGATAGGTGGACCCTGGAGCTTAAGTAGCTGAATTGGTGAGTTTCAGGTTTAGTGAAATACCCTGTCTCAAAAGAAGAAATAAGAGGTGTATATATGTGTCGGGTTGGTGCAGCGGGTAGTTGAAGGGTTGGCTCAGCAGTTAAGAATACTTGCTGTTCATCATTGTTATTATGTTATTATTTTTGTTTTTCAAGACAGGGTTTTTCTGTGTAGACCTGGCTGCCCTGGAGCTCGCCCTGTAGACCAGGTTAGCTTTGAACTTAGATCGCCTGTTTCCTGAGTGCTGGGAGTAGGGGCACATGTCACCATGCCCAGTCAAACACTAGCTATTCTTGCAGAAGACTCAGCACTTCCATGGCAGTTCACCATCATTTGTAACTTTAGCTCCAGGGGATCCGACACTCTCTTCTGACCTCTGGGCACCGGGTACATACATGATACATGTACATAACAAGCAGGCAAGCATTCATTACAAAAAAGAAGTATGTGGAGAGTGACTAGGGAAGAAACACCTGATACCCACTTCTGGCCTCCACACATGTGCTGTACACACACAGGACTCCTCTGACTTGGCCAACTGTTTCTCCCTGTACTGTGGCCCTTAAGGTGTAAACTACCTGGGATTTGCTGCATGATCAGGTAGTATAATGTAAATACTACTTTTGTAGGCTGAGAACCTTCAGTCCCTACCTCCTGTAATATGGTTGGAACAGTGACGCTGGAAAGTCTGTAGAAAAGTGACCTTTTTGTCTTTCCACAGCTGATGACTAACCTAATAGCCTAATTTGGCCTTAGTTTTGGGAAGTCCTCTAAACTGATGCTTTGGGCCTTCTCACTGATGGGGTAGGACAGGACAAGGATCAGGCTGGATCCTTATATTAGTATTTTCTCCTAGTAGCCATGCGGGGCCAGCGGAGTCTGCTCTTGGGCCCAGCCCGCCTCTGCCTGCGTTTCCTTCTGCTCCTGGGTTATAGGCGTCGCTGCCCACCTCTGCTCCGGGGCCTGGTACAGCGCTGGCGTTATGGAAAGGTTTGCCTGCGCTCCCTGCTCTACAACTCCTTTGGAGGCAGTGACACTGCTGTTGATGCTGCCTTTGAACCTATCTACTGGCTGGTGGACAATGTAATCCGCTGGTTTGGAGTGGTAAGTGATGATGCGCAGGAAACTCAGGGAAAGGGATGTTTTGGGGGAAGAGGGTGTGTTTCTGATGGGCTCACATTAAGCTTTGGAAGCCAACCTTCCATGCCCAGGGAAGTTCCTGAGTCTTGATGGGTATAGCTCTCTCATGGTGTCTTCTTGACCTCACTGGTGTTGGCAGGTGTTTGTGGTGCTGGTGATCGTGCTGACTGGGTCCATTGTGGCCATTGCTTATCTGTGTGTCCTGCCCCTCATCCTTCGAACCTACTCAGTACCACGACTCTGCTGGCATTTCTTCTATAGCCACTGGAATCTGATCCTCATCGTCTTCCATTACTACCAGGCCATCACCACTCCTCCTGGATACCCACCCCAGGTGGGACCCCACAGGGACATGGGGAGGAGCAGAGTTGCACGTTATGGTAGCCAGTCCCATTAATGGGAGGGAGAGTGACTTGGAATCTTTTGAGACAGAAATTTTGTGGTGCTGTAGTGGTTAAGATGTTCTTTTCAATTTGCGCAGGGCAGGAACGACATTGCTACTGTCTCCATCTGTAAGAAGTGCATTTATCCCAAACCAGCCCGAACACACCACTGCAGCATCTGTAATAGGTGGGTCTTGACTTTGCTATAAACCTATTTGAGTTCCTCTTGCCAGAGCCCTAGGGCAAAGCCTGGGTTTGGAATTGATTGTGTGTTAGAGTACCTGTCACTGCTTCCCATCTGCTGACACCTAGTCTTCAGTATGGTCCTGTGAGAGAGGCGTTATTGCTGCTTGTACAAACTAGGTGACGAGATGTTTCCTTGTCACCTAGCCAATAAACAACAGAACTGGGTTTGAAGGAAGGCCTGGCTGTCATCAGAGTCTGTGCCCTTTCCACCTCAGCAGGATGCTGGTCCTAGTAGGAAAGCCTTGTCACTGACATCTCAAGATCCTTGGCCACCGTAACACAGCCTGTGTCCCTCCCTCACAGGTGTGTGCTGAAGATGGATCATCACTGCCGTATCCTTTTGCTCTCTTCAGCCCAAGACCCAGCCAGGACCGTCGGTTTTACCCTCAGAACAGTCACTGCACAGGGTTCATGGGCACAAGCTCAAGGCTTTCTAATTAGCATCAATCTCCAGAGAATACTGACTCATGAGAAGTTAGAAGCCAGGCGGTCGTGGCGCATGCCTTTAATCCCAGCACTCGGGAGGCAGAGGCAGGCAGATCTCTGTGAGTTCAAGGCCAGCCTGGTCTACAAGAGCTAGTTCCAGGACAGGCTCCAAAACTACTGTCTCAAAAACCAAAAAAAAAAAAAAAAAAAGAGAGAGAGAGAAGTTAGAAGAGGCATTGTTAGGGGCATACCATCTTTTTGGGTAGGGGGAGCAGAATGTTTATAGGCTTCTAGAATGGATCTTATAGGGGAAAGGAATTTTCTGGAAGGTCTTTTTTTTTTCAATATTTTTTGTGCGCTGGTGTTTTGCCTACATATATGTCTGTGTGAAGGTGTCAGATCTTGGAGTTACAGACATGAGCTGCCATGTGGGTGCTGGGAATTGAATCCAGGTCCTCTGGAAGAGCAGTCAGTGCCCTTAACTGCTGAGCCATCTCTCCAGCCCTCCTGGAAGGTCTTTTGGGGAGAATCAAAAGGTGTTTGGGCCTCTGTGGCTGGAGGCACCAGATACAATTGTGGGTCCCGTTTTGTCTTTCCATGCAGATGTCTGGCTAGCCTGAGTTAGGCTGAATATTTGCAGGTAGTTAAGATTCTTGTAATCTGAAAGCTCTGAAAAGCTTGGACAATTTTTACCTTAACTTTGGGAAACTGTCCTCTATTTTCTTGCCTTTGCTTGGGTGATGCCTTGAACTAAGAATGAGCTGTAGGGGCTTGGACACCCCCAAATTATATATTTGATCTTGTCCTTAATCATTCCTCCACCAGCCTGGCTAAACAATTGTGTGGGCCACTATAACCATCGCTACTTCTTCTCTTTCTGCTTTTTCATGACTCTGGGTTGTGTCTACTGTAGCTACGGAAGTTGGGACCTTTTCCGAGAGGCTTACGCTGCCATCGAGGTGAGCCCATGGTTAGGAAGAGATCTCAACAGAACAGAAACCTTTTCCCAATGATTGGGTTGTCCTAGTGGCCCAAGAGTATAACCAGCACTGTTTTCCGTCCCCTTAGAAAATGAAACAGCTTGACAAGAACAAACTACAGGCAGTTGCCAACCAGGTGGGCAGAATCCACACCACTGCCTCCTGCTGCTCAGGCCTGGGGGTTTAAGAGTTACTTATGTGAAAGGGCCTGCAGGCTAGTTGCCAGACCAGGCCAGAAGTTTCTAAGGAAGCTATCATAGTAGACTACGTAGCTTGGGGGCAAGCTGGAAGTCTCTGGTATGGAAGTTTTAAGTAATCTATCCCATCATCACTTCTTTGGGCTGAGCTTAGCCTAGACTCTGCCTTCCTGATAGCCTGAGCAGCAGGGGTCTGTTAGTCTGTGTAATGGGGTTCCAGGGGACAGACACCATGTTGGGCCAGTAGCTTCAGGACCCTTTCCCCTTCCCTGTTCATATTAGGACCCCTTATTCTGTGAATCTGTGAACATCTTCGACTTGTATATAGCACTCCCCCCCGTTAGTCCATGCATCTGTCTCTAGTGGATGTAGGTAGCCACAGAGTGAAGGAGATGTGGTTGGCTAGAGATAGGAGTGGCTTCCCCTGGAGTCCCGTTACTGCTGTCAACCTACAACTCAGCCCCTGTTGTGCTTTGCTATCTTGTCCAGACCTGCTCTACCCACTGTCTGTTTGTGTGATGGTGCCACGGGGCTTGGTCCACCCATCTGGCTGCTGGTCTGATTTCCTCTGTGGCTTTAATCCCCATTTTTTTATCTGCCTAGTTTTATTAATTCCTGCCTGTAGGTGCTTGGGGCTCTGGTGACAGTTGCTGAAGACTGACAGAGCAAGGGAGCCAGGCTTTGCTGTTTTCTTTTTATAGACTTACCACCAGACTCCGCCACCTACCTTCTCCTTTCGAGAAAGAATAACTCACAAGAGTCTTGTCTACCTCTGGTTCCTGTGCAGGTATTTAACTCAGTTTTGATAGTTTTAAGGGAGGGAAACGTAAGGAAACCTTTGTAGGTGCCCACACACAGGAAGGACTCATCTCTAAGTAACCTGCCATTGTCCTAGTCTGAGGCTGTCAAAGAGTTCTGTGGCATTGCAGGTTATTAATACAATCATTCTTGTTATGTACCAAGGTAAGTTAACCTCTTGTTTTCATTGATTCCTAACCACAGAACAAGTGACTCCATTTACTGAGAAGGGAAATTGAAAACTCAGAGAAGTAAAGGGATTTGTCCTATGATGTGTAGCTAGGAGTTGCAGAGTAGAAATATGAATTTCTGCCAACCCCCGTTTCAACCTCTTATGCTTATATGATCCTTTTTTTTTTTTTGGTTTATTGTAACAGGGCTTCTCTATGTAGCCCTGGCTGTTCTGTGACTGGCTGGCCTCAAGACTCATTGAGATCTGCCTGTATCTGCCTCCTGAGTACTAGAATTAAAGGCGTGCATCACCATGCCGGGCCCTCTATTTTCTTCTTCTTTTAAAATGTGCATTGTGGGCTGGAGAGATGGCTCAGCGGTTAAGAGCACTGACTGCTCTTCCAGAGGACCCGGGTTCAATTCCCAGCACCCACATGGCAGCTCACAACTGTCTGAAAATCCAGTTCCAGGGGATCTGACACCTTTACACCAATGCACATAAAATAAAGTTAAATAAACCATAAGAAATATTTAAAAAAATAAAATAAAATGTGCATTGTGCCTCCAGTATTCAGGAGGCAGAGGCAGGTGGATCTTTGTGAATTTGAGGCCAGCCTGGTCTACAAAAGCTAGTTCCAGGACAGGCTCCAAAGCTACAGAGAAACCCTGTCCAAAAAAAAAAAAAAAAAAAAAATGTGCATTGTTGTTCTACCCTCTCCCATGGGTTCTACTCTCTCCCATGGGTGTTGGGTCCCCTGGAACTGGAGTTACAAGCAGTTTTGAGTTGCCATGTGGGTGCTGAATTGAACCTGAGTCCTCTGGAAGAGCAGGCAGTGCTCTTAACTGCTCAGCCATCTCTCCTGCCCTAATTTTTTTTTTTAAACTTTTCTTTATGTACATTGGTGTTTTGCCATGGGTGTCTTGTCCCATGGAACTAGAGTTACAGACAGTTGTAAGCTGCCATATGGGTGCACTCAGGTCCTCTGGAAGAGCAGTCCGTACTCAACTGCTCAGCCATTTCTCCAGACCCTGCCACCATTTTCTAAGTATGGACATTTTAAGGAAATCTACATTTTTCTCAGTTTACTTATTTTCCCATCTTCCTTTCTGTATACATTTTTAAAAACTCACTTTAATAGATCTTTTAAAAAAGATTTATTCATTTATGCTAGATAGTGGTGGCGCATGCCTTTAATCCCAGAACTACTCAGGAGGCAGAGGCAGGCGGATCTCTGCGAGTTTGAGGCTAACCTGGTCTACAAGAGCTAGTTCCAGGACAGGCTCCAAAGCTACAGAGAAACCCTGACTCGAAAAACCAAATCAATCAATAAGTAGATTAATTGATTATGTACAGTGTTCTGCTTGCATGTACGCCTGTAGGCCAGAAGAGGGCACCAGATCTCTTTACAGATGGTTGTGAGCCACCCTGTGGTTGCTAGGAATTGGTTTCAGGACCTCTTGAGTGCCTTTAACTGCTGAGCCATATTTTCAGCCATAATAGATCTTTAAGAGGTAGAACACATGTTCACCTAGGCCATATATGAGGAGATAAGGGAAGTAAGGCAGAGGCTATGAGGCAGTCATAATCACAAGCTTGATTTCCCACTGTTTTCTAGCTTCTAATTTGTACCCATTTTTGCCTCTTTCTTAGTTCTGTGGCACTGGCTCTGGGTGCCCTAACCATATGGCATGCTGTTCTCATCAGTCGTGGTGAGACTAGCATTGAAAGGCATATCAACAAGAAGGAGAGACGTCGGTTACAGGCCAAGGGCAGAGTGAGTGGGGAAGAGGGGACTTGGGTGAGCAGGTGGGTAACTGGATCCTCATCTAATAAACAGCCCATGATCAGGGCTGACTAGACAAGTTCCTAGGGTTTTTTAATTTTATTTTTTAAGCTGTGTCTCATTATGTAGTCCTGGCTGGTTTGCCTCCAGTAACCCTGTCCAAAAAAAAAAAAAAAATGTGCATTGTTGTTCTACCCTCTCCCATGGGTGTTGGGTCCCCTGGAACTGGAGTTACAAACAGTTTTGAGTTGCCATGTGGGTGCTGAATTGAACCTGAGTCCTCTGGAAGAGCAGGCAGTGCTCTTAACTGCTCAGCCATCTCTCCAGCCCTAATTTTTTTTTAAACTTTTCTTTATGTACATTGGTGTTTTGCCATGGGTGTCTACATAGACAGACTGGCCTTGTACTCTATCTTGTAGTCTAAGTGCTGGGATCAAAGGCATGCATCATCACAACCAGCTGACAGATGACTTAAAAAGTCATACTTTTGATTATTGGAGCTCTAACCTTATCTCCAAGATGAGGTTTGTAGAAATGTATTTTTTCTTGTCTCTAGGTATTTAGGAATCCTTACAACTATGGCTGCTTGGACAACTGGAAGGTGTTCCTAGGTGTGGACACAGGAAGGTAAAGTAAAGACAGAGAGCAGTGCTATGTAACAACTTTGTGATGGGGAAGATGGTCCATACCCAAAGATTGTTATTGGGATGAAGGTAAAGACAGTGTTGTGGAACCAAACTCCCATGACAGGGAAAATGGTCTGTCCACAGAAGCAGAGAATGTGGCTAGTGCCACTGAGGAATTTGTAATTAGGTTTCATTCTCAGGAATAGGAATAGCTATCATTTTATTTGAACCACTGGGGCCTGCGGCTAAAACTATAAATTTAAGGAAACATTTGCTATATCATATCATCATGTGCATGCATGGTGCCTGTAAGGTCAGGAGAGGACAGTGGATAGATCCCTTGGGACTGAAATTGTAGATGGTTGTAAGCTGCTGGTAGCTGCTAAGAATCAAACCCAGGTCCTCTGTAGGAGCAACAAGTACTCTTAACTGCTGAGCCATCTCTACAGCCCTAGAACTGTGGTGTAAGAGCTACTATTCAAGGCAACTACAGAAGAGTACTGAGAATGCAGTTTAGGGAAGGGCATATAGGGAGGATGTAGTAGGTGCCAGCTATCTTTTACTTGTTTGACAGTGTGAGAGACTGAGGTGACCAACATACATGTTGCAGGGATCCAACAGCAATATAAGGCTAGCTCTATTCAGTCCAAGAGACAAGAGAAAACCATTTTTCAAATTGCAGATTATTAGGCCAGGCACAACTGTGCACATCTGTAATCCTAGCACTTGGAAGTCACAGGAGAGAACATGCTCAAGATAGCTTTAGAGCCCCAGAGGATACAGTTCTCAGACAGAGATTAGAACTCTCATCATCTTTGTGTTTGATGTTTGCTTGGACAACCAACTAAGAACTCAGAACTAAAGGCACGTTTTCTTGGTCATTTCTCACAGGCACTGGCTGACCCGGGTCCTGTTACCTTCTAGTCACCTACCCCATGGGAATGGAATGACCTGGGACCCTCCTCCCTGGGTGACTGCTCACTCAGCCTCTGTGATGGCTGTGTGAGCCACAACTTGAACATTGTTCGATGCTTGTTAATGTCTTTCGAGAACTTCCAAGGGCAGCTTTTCTTGGAATCCATGACCATAAAGAGCCACTAGGCCTGCCTTAGAGTACTACTTAGGGACAACTCAAGAGCAATCATCTGGCCGTCTCAAAACAAGATACAGTTGGGTGGCGGCAGCACATGACTTTAATCCTAGCACCTGGGAGGCAAAGGCAGGTGGATCTCTGAGTTCCAGGCCAGCCTGGTCTACAGAGCAAGTTCCAGGCCAGCCAACGCTACACAGAGAAACCCTGTCTCGATAAACCAAAAAAAAAAAAAAGTGGAGAAATCCTACGACTGATGTCCCTTACTCAGGCAAACAAGTTTAGCCCCAGATCAGGGGTCAGGCAACTAGCTACCTTATCCAATGTTGACTTTGATGTCCTCTAGGTCCCAGCACTGGGGCTAGCCACCATCTCTCACTTTGGGAAAAGATTTTGTCAGGTATGTTGAAATTCTGGCTTCGGAATGGGACAAAGACAATAAGTCTATTGCCAAGGTCACTGCCATTTCTCACGTGCTGCAGAAGGAGCAAAAATAAAGGCATTTGATTTGTAAAGATGAATAGCTTCTATGTTTGCCTTGGTGTCAGGGAGGTCTAGATAAAGAAGGCCTGCTAAGTTTGGTGTTTCCTTATTTTGAAGGGCTACAGGCTCTCCAGAACTCTTTGTGTTATTACAGCATATATAGGATAAAGGGAATACATGTCAATCCACCCATTACCAAAAAAACAAAAAAAAACCTTTATTCTCTGGCAAATGAACACACTTAACACCATCCCTGGCCCCCAACGTCACACTCAATTGCATTCACCCTTCAGTAGGACAGCTCTCTTTTCCTGATGTAGGGGAACCCCAAGATCTAACATCTTTTCCTCAAATACAAGGCCCATTCAGTTTCTTCAACAATCCACTAGAAATCGGGACTCAAGTGTCTTGTCTTGCACAGCCATGCAGGAGGGACCCAGCATCTGTACTGCATCCATGGGGAAGACAGGTCAGTGGTCTGTCTCCTTGCCATGGAGGATGGCTGAATAGTTAGTTCCTGCAGGTTAGATTGTCAGAAGGGGCTAGGCCAGGACCAAGGGTTCAGCTGCCTGGGCTCCCCAGCAGAAACCTGTAGGCACAAATAATGTTGCATCATTAACTTGAGGTTTTCCTTGGTCCCATCACTTTCTTCAGTCTACAGCTTACCATTCTCCCCTTGCAGACACTGCTTCCTTGCGCACAAGTCTCTTCTTGTCATCCAGAGGCTTGGCTAAGGCCCGGATCACCTGGGATTTGTATGGCAGTAGCTGTGAAATCAGAGGACATCATCTTACTCTTGCTGGAATGAGAAATAGGAAATTCTGCTTCTCTGACACCTATAATTCACATTCTGATGGAAGTGAAATGTGACCCACTTTTAAGAATTGTTTTTAATATATGGGTGTATCTCCTAGGGCTGTTAAAAATGGTTGAGCTGCCATGTGGGTGCTGGGAATCAAACCTGTGCCAGTGCTCTTAAGTAATGAGCCATCTCTCAAGCCCTATGTCCCTCCTTTAATCTGAAAAGTTTGAACGCCAGCCTCACACGTTAAATATATCCCACGTGCCTTATCCTTTAATGATTCTAAATTAATGGGAAGAGGCAGGATTACCAGTGTTAAGAGGTGGTCAGGATTTACTGGATCCATTCTGAGTTCAAGATGTTTGGGGGAATCTATGTTTATCTGTGTACGATGTATGTAGTTCTATCTTCTCACACAGAATTGGGTGGCTAATCTCACTTGAAAGCATGTAAGTACTTAACCAGGTGTGTCAGTCCACACTTGTAACCCCAACACTGAAGTAGGATGATCATAGCAAGTCAGGCCAGCTTGGACAACAGCATTAAACAAGCATTTCTGACTCTTGAGACTTACCACAGGAGTGGGCAGGCGAGTGAGAGCATGCATACACTGCAGAGCAGCAATCCGGACAGCCTGGAACACAAATGAGGTCAGGGCAGACCAAAGGAGAAAGGTACTAAAGGATGTGTTGGGGCTCAACGTACCATTGAAGGACTGGAGCTGAGGGTCAGGAATTTGGTGACCAGAGTATCAACATGAAGACTCATGATTTGGGGTGCTTCCAGTAGAAGGGGCTGGAGACAGCTGAGAGTAGAAAGCTGGACCACGGAATCAGGGCAGGACAGTGCCTCCAGCAGCAAGGAAAGGAGCTAAGAACCAGTGGAAATGGGATGCACATTATGGTCTTGGATCTTTATCTGCCCTCTCCCTTTCTGAGGGGTGATTGTAGGACTCACGGTAGGTAGCTCTGGTAAAAGCACAGGCTTGGGCAGCCTGTTGAGTACATGAGACAGACCCTTTAGATAGTTTGGCTTCACATCTGAGGGAAAAAGAAAAACTGGGATTAGACATTAAGTTTGAGAATATCAGCCTATAATGAGTAGGGAGTATGATAGCTGACGGCAATAGTTACAGCGCTCAGCAGGCTGAGGCAGAGGGAGTCAAGGCCAGCCTGATCTACAGTGTAAGACCTGTTTAAAGATGGGGTTGAGGCTAGGGAAGATAGCTCGGGGATAAAGTGCTTTTTGTGAACATGTAGACTTGAGTTCAAGTCCCACTGAACCTTACGTAAATAGGTTAAGTGTGGCAGGGAAATGCGCACCTGTAATGCCAGCCTTGGAGTGGACACAGAGCACCTGGGGCTTGCTGGCTAGCCAATCTAGGTTCACTGAGAGATCCTCTCTCAAAAATTAAAGTAGAATAGCTGGCAAGATAGCTTCTTAGGTAAAGGCTCTTGCCTGTATGACTTGAGCTCAATCCCTGGAACCCATTTGGTATAACTAACTTTTACAAGTTGTTCTTTGACCCCTGAGCACATGCACATAAACAAATATGTAAACAATGGAAGAGCAATCAGACCAGCAAGGTAGCAGGGAATGGCACCTGCTGTTAAGCCTGACGATTTTGAGTTCAATCCTTGGGATCTACATGGTGGAAGGAAAGACCTCCACAGACATATTGTGTAGTATGCAGTTAAAAAAATGAAATAAAAGATAGCTGATGTTGACTTTTGGCTTCCACGTGAACATGTTCGTTCTCTCTCTAAGACTCTTGAGCTCACAATAGCTCAGATGTACCCATCAGGGAAAAGGGATGGAAATGTGGCTTTGTAGGTGCAGATCACTGTGAGGATAAAGCATCTGGGTCTTAAATTACTGTAGGGACTGGCCAAGGAGATTTCCATGTATTTGGGGTTCAGCTTTCAGACACCTTGGGGAGCAGCATGGAAGCCTTGGACCAAAGCAGGCACATTGTCTGTGAAGAACCGCTGGCGGAACATAATCCGAACATCAGCATGGCCGGCACGAGTCAACACATCAGTGCAGTCAGACATGAGTAGAGAGAAGCCATCGGCTGCTGCAGGACCTAGTTCTGGATCACTGAGGAGGCCCATGAGCTGGTGGGACCAAAATAAATAAATAAAAAAGCCTTTGAGGTATGCTGGAAAGAAAACTCTCTCAAATACCAAAAAGGATGAAAGCCTTATAAGAGTAAGAAACAAGGGGCTGGATAGGTGGATAGTGGTTGAAAGCACTTAGTGTTCATTTAGAGAACTTGGGTTCAGTTCCCAGCACCCACAAGGTGTCTTACAAACATTTATACCCTATTTCCAGGGTATCTGGCTATGTCCTCTGCTCTCCTTGGGCAGCAGACAAGCATGTGTACACACAAGCAAAATATACACATATTTTTTCTTTTGAGACAGGTAGCTCTGCTTGCCCTGTAACTTTCTAGGCAGACCAGGCTGGCCTCATACTCAGAGATCTGCCTGCCTCTGCCTGAGTGCCTCAGGTAAAAGGCATGTGGTATCATGCCCAACAAAAATACTAGTAAGAGGGAAATGGGATCAAAAGGAGGGTCTTATTTAGATCCCAGTTATGTATCAGGAAAGACTTACTCGGGTGGTAAGGCAGGTGCTGAGAGGATGGTATCTGAGGACTAAAGCCTTGGTTACCTGTAAGCAGAGAAAAGAGAAGTCGGGGTCTGACATTCAAACTCCAGAACTCCAAGGCACACTTGTTACTACAAATGGTGGCTCAGGGGCTTTTGTGGTTTGAATGAGATGTCCCCCATAAATCTTAGCCATTTGGATACTTGGTCCCCAGTTTGTGGCTGTTCAGAGAAGATTAGGTGTGGCTTTGCTGGAGAAGTATGTCACTTGGGGTAGGCTTTGAGATTTCAAGACTCAAGCCACAGTGTCTTTCTCTGCCTCCTGATTTTGGATCAAGATGTGAGCCCACAGCTGTTCCAGCTGTCATGCCTCTGTTCTGCCATCATGGACTCTGACCCCGAAACCAGTTGTAAACCCAATTAAATACTTTTTTTTTTTTATAAGGTATCTCAGTCATGGTATTTCAACCTAGTAGAAAAGGGACAAACAGGAATATTTTGTCTAACCAGCATCTCTGCTACCGCCTTACCCAGAGCAGCAGAGCGAAAGCCTGATTACGAGAAGATCCAGAGGCCAGGCCAGTCTCCACTGTGTCCATAGCAAGCTGGAGGAATTCATCCAACTGCTGCCCTAAGAAGAAAGGTACATAATGTTACAACGACAATGTAGTTTCTTCCTTTAATGACAAAGGATGTAAATCATTTACGTGCACATTACTTGAGAAGCTATTAGAAAAAGACAATCAAAATGACAGAATGCCAGTAGCAGAGTCTGGTGCAGTACTCTCAATAGCAAGGCGCTGGTGCCTGAGGAGAGAGTTGTCTACTCCAATAAAGACTTACACCATGGAGGCTAGAAAAGAAGGCTCAGTAGTTGAAAGTACTAGTTGCACTTGCAGAAGACCAGCATTTGTCTCCAAGAACCCACAAAGTAGTTCACAACCACATGTAACTTCAGTTCCAGGGGATCCAATGCCCTCCACTCATACATACATACATACATATAACAAGCACCTTTTAAAAATATTATTACTATTGTCTTTAAGTATAGGTATGCATGTGTCTGTACACTGCTATGTACGTTTGAGTGCAGGTAGTCCCGGAGTCCAGAAGAGGGTGTCCTATCTTCTGGAGCTAGACTTAGAGGCTGTTGTAAGATTTCTGACATGGTTGCTGAGAACTGATCCAGGAATCTAGTACATACTCCTAATCACTGAGCCATCTCTTATGTTTTGCAAACAAATCTATTTTTTAAAAAATTATTCTTGTTAGCACCATGATGGAATAAGATGGCAGAAGTGAGTTGAACATGCTCCTTCTATTCTCGTTTTGAACCCTGAAATGCTCTGCCAAACTCTAGTCTCTGACAAGACTGTCTGAGGATAGTAAGTGAAGTCATTATGAGTTCCTTTAAGGAGAACAAGAACTAAACGTGTAGATTTCATCACTAGATGACAAAGAGAGGCTTCTATCCCAGGCCCAGCCCAGTACCTGGAGGGTGCTTGTTGAGAAGTCCTGCGAAGCACTTGGCGGCAGCAGTGGAAGAGAAGGGGCAGCTGTGGCAGCAGCTCTGCTCCAGAAGCTCCCGCATAAGTCGGTTCAGCTGAGGGATCTCCACCTATAGAAAACCTGGCCATGTAATGGACCCAGAAGACACTTGAACTCCAAGAAATACTCAATAGAAAGTGACATCAGAGATCAGCATGGAAAAGAACTTCTTTAAATGGGGGAAGCAAGAAAGCTTAGACCGTGGCCAAGCTCAGCCCAAGGTCATCTGAGTTCCAGAGTCTCAAATGTGCCCACTTACATTTCGTGGCAGGGAGCAGACAAAAGCTGTAAGCAGTGCAACCAGTCGCCTCTGCGCAGAGGAGCCATTCTGTGAAGGAAGAAGAGCTCTGATGAGCCTGCCTTACATGATAGGCATGTGTACCTATGCCCATCCCAGAACAGTCCTAAAGTTGAGTCTAAAGGATATAAACTCCAAGATTGAGATTATTAGATTATTACCTGAAATGGCTGGAATTGGCTTGGGAAGCTATTCTCAGGTAGAAAGGAGGTGTTGCCATCTAAGAAGAGGGGCACGATGCACATGACACTCTGGGCAGCTAGTCTGGAGACAGAGTACTTGGTGTCATTAAGAAACTAGGGTATGTGCACATCTGTGTGCAGGTGCAATGGTTATCCACATATTCAACATGTTAATTTGGCACAATTATTTACATAATCAAACCCTATCCTCTTAGCCTACAGTTTTATGAGGAGTTCAATGCATATTTTAAAAACAGTTCACTGGTGACTTCCAAAACCAAAACCAAACAAAACCCATTGACCCCAGGACTGTAAAGATGGTTCGTGGATAAGAGCACTTGTCCTTGCAGAAGACCTGAGTTTGGTTACCAGAACCCACGTGGAGGCTAACAGCTGCAACTAAATTTCAAAGGATCGGACACCTGTATTCATCAGGCATCACATACACACTGTGCACGCATACATATGCAGGCAAAACACTAACACAAATATAAACAAACCTTAAAAATTCCCTAGAAAAATAAACCACCAACAAAAATCATTAATCCCAAGGCTCACCAAATAGTCTGTGGTGTTTTTAAAAGGTCCTTTTCTTTTGCCATCAAACTTATAAAACAACTGCCTCCACACTTACATACAGGAACAAGGACAACTGAGAAAGCACCATTTGTAACTCCTGCCCAAGAATGTTCTCTCCATCCCTGGGGTTCAGATCACTCATGTTATACTCACTCAGGGCTCAGGTGGGTAGTAGCAGTTCCAATGACAGATGCCAAGGCAGCCAAGACCTCATCCTCCAACAGTACCCTTCTCAGAACTGAGGATTCCTTCTCTGCAAAACCAAAACACCTATGCATGACAATTTATAGAACCATAAAGCCACTACTGGTTCAGAAACCCAAATCTGGCCAGGAGGTGGTAGCATATGCCCTTTAAATGCCTTTAAACAGGCGTATCTCTGTGAGTTTGAGGCCAGCCTGGTCTACAGAGCAAGTTCCACAACACCCAGGACTACACAGAGAAACCCTGTCTCTCAAAGAAAAAACAAACAAACAAAATCCAAATTTGGGTCAAGACTGCCTATAATATGAGCCTAACAAGCCTGAAGCAGGAGGACTATGGGCTTATGGTCAAGCCTGAGCTAAACAGTGGGACTAGCAAGGAAGGAGGATTTCAAAGTAGTTCTTGTCCACCTCATAACAGGCTAACTCTGGAGCCAATCATATTTTTACATATATGTATTGTGTGTGCACATGCTGGGGGGGAGGGGAGCTATGCACATGAATGCAGAAGTCCTCAGAGTCCAGAAGAGAGTATGGGATCCCCTGGGGCTAGAGTAGTTATGAGCCACCTAAGTTTGGGAACTATGCTCAGGAAAAGCAGGAAGCACTTTTAACTACTGAACTATCTCTCTAGTCCCTAATATTTCAAGGTTCCCCACCACCTTTGGAGACAGGGTATCATTATGTAGCATTAGCTAGCCTGGAACTTGCTATGTAGAACAGGCTAGCTTCAAACTTACTCACAGAGATCCACTTGACTTTGCCTCTTGAGTCCTGGAATTAAAGGCATGAACCACCATGCTTTTTTTTTGGAAAAGGGTCTCATGTAGCCCAGGCTATCTCTGAACTCCTAATCCTCCTGCTTTTACTTTCCATTGGGATTATAGGAGCACTCCACCACACCTGGTAAAAGCCAATAAGTCAATATATCCCGCAGAAATGTTATGGGTTTAAAATCTCGCGGTGAGGCAGAAGTGGTACTGGTCTAAGCTAGGGGCACAAGACAAGTGTGAACTGTGCTTACACTAGTCAACAGTAGAAAATGAGGCAGGATAATAGGGCAGTCCTGACACTAAGTAGAAATGTCAGTCTTCTAAAAATTTTCAAGACATGTGCTTATCTTTATGGGGTCTTATTTATAGCAACTATCATACAATGAGCACTGTTGTCATACAGTACTTTTAATCCTTACCAATGATGCTGTGATCGTGTAATATATGTGGTTCTATATATAACATACATGCATATGTTAGACACATACATGTTATACATAAACACATATATGTTACACACACACGAGATAAGGTATCTTAAAAAGTTTGCGAGCTGAACATAAAACCCAACCTGGCCCACTAGACTCCAGAGTTCAATCCTAATCAACTAGTAGTACAGCACTTAAAATGTGCATCCCTTTTATTGCTGTCATCACCACTGAATTCTGGTTACTGTCCCTGGTCATCCTTGCCTTAAGTGGGATTTGTACTTGACAGTACAACAGGCAGTGCCAGTAATACCCAGGAGGTGCTGGTGCTGTCTAATGCAAGTAGAAAGCCAACTTCCTAGAATATGAAGCACAGAAGATTACCTGGCATGGAAGCCTGGACAGCCAAACCAAACAGGCAGGGTACAGCTGTCTCGTGGAAATACCAGTAGCTCTCAGGGTGCTGCTGGCATTTTTCTGCCACTTGCTGGAGACTTTGACAGATAGCAGTAACTTCACTGGGTTCTGTAACCACATTCCCTGTGTGGAGAGGAATGTCATATTCTTTGTAGGGTTTTCTCTCAAGCACTTCCAGGTATTTCCTTTTTTTTTTTCCTTTTTTCTTTTAGAGATTTATTTATTTTGTTTACAGTGTTCTGTCTGCATGTATGCCTGCAGGCCAGAAGAGGGCACCAGATTTCATTAAAGATGGTTGTGAGCCACCATGTGGTTGCTGGGAATTGAACTCAGAACCTATGGAAGAACAGTCACTGCTCTTAACCTCTGAGCCATCTCTCCAGCCCGGTATTTTCTTTTAAAAAAAAAAAAAATTCCCTATAGGTGTTTTGTCTGTACATCTGTCTATATAGCACATGCATGTTTAGTGCCCACAGAAGACGGAAGAGGACATCAGGGTTCCTTATGACTGGAGTGAGCTGCCAAGTGGGTGCTGGGAATTGAACCAAGGTCCTTTGGAAGGGTCATCCAAGGACAATCTTGCATTTCTGATCTTCCTGCCTCTATCTCCTAGTGTTGGTTTACAGGCAGGTAAGATAATTGCCTAATTTGATGCAGGGCTGTGGATGCCAACTAGTATTTCATACACACTAGGTAAGTGCTCTACCAACTAAGCTGTATTTCTCATGGTGCAACTTTTGTACATACAGATAAAATAACAGGATCTCTAAAAATACAATTCCTCAGTCAAAGAACATGTATATGTGTAATTCAAGAAGAGTAGTTCATTCATTGCTTAAAGATAATGAAACTAACTGGGTTAGACTGAGCTTTTTCTTTCTTTCATTTCATTTATTTTTAAGTTTACCATGTCCACAAGAAAGAAAAATATTTCACATTTCAAATATTGGTTGCTAGAGCCTAGAAAGAAAATGAAAGGGAGGACAGAGAGAGGACATACTGGATGCCACGCAGGATTGGAAGAGCTTTTGGTGGGTGTGTACACATGGATGGTTGTGGGTATCTTCTATGATCACAGTCCACTTTAGTTTTGAGTGAGGACCCTCCTGTCTCTAGACTCCTCAGAGCTGGGATTAAGGCAGGTGTGCCTGGCTTCTTACGTAGGTGCTTATAAGGCAAGTACTTTACCAACCAAACCATCTCCCCAGGCCCAGGAGACATGGCCCCTAATGCTCAACAGGGGAATTATGGATGACAATAGTCTCTTGAATATTGCAAAGTACCTAGTAGACATGACTCTGAACACTTCCGAGACACAAAAAGGGCAGATATGTGAGTTCATAGATACATCACTTTCTTTCTTCTGGTGTATTTGTATTGAAATGTCAGCCTGTACAATCATAAATATATAATCCACATACTGTATTACTATACTAATATTCAGTTACTAGGTATTGATTTTTAAAGAGCTTACCATGCCATTGCTATGTACAACAACTACAATTACAACTTTACAGTCCCTAGCCTAAGGTTCCATTTAGCCCTGCCCCTTGTTGGTAACTGGTAGCTACCTTTGTTTGCTTGACAGAGATGCTGCAGCAGCAGAGGCAGTGTCTCCTTGACAATGCTGGGATGTGTTGAAATGGCTGACAAAGCTTGCAGACAGTAGAAATGCCGGGAACTTTTCATGAGACCATCTTCTCTAGCCACATCTGACTCACCTAAAGCAATTGGTGAGATAAGTTTTCACTGTGTGATGGTGTGAAGGCCTTCTTTAGAAAGCCCCGCTGGCACTGGTTGGGCACAGATTAGCACACATACCTTTATGTAGCTCCTTAGCAAGCTTGGGTAGCAGATGGCTGCTGAAGGCTCCAGGATAGAGTGTGGTCAGGGTTCCAGATGCCTCCAGTGCTGCCACCCGACTGGAGACAAAGAAGAGTATTAGCTAAGCCTTGGCCCATCATTCTTTTCCCAAGGCCTGCCAGCAGGAAGATTAGGAGAATGGGCTCTCATGGCTACCTTGCTGAAAAGCAAGACCCAAGTCCTACAAAACATAATTGGATAAGTCTTCTTTTATGTGTGTGTATAGTTTTGTTTTGGTTTTTCAAGACAGGGTTTCTCTGTGTAGCCCTAGCTGTCCTGGAACTCACTATGTAGACCAGGCTGAGTGCAAACTTACAAAGACCTGCCTGCCTCTGACTTCTGAGTGCTGGAATTAAAGGTGTGTGCCACCACTGCCTGGCTGGATAGGTCTTCTAATGACCAAGAAGATAGAGTAGTCCTACATCTTTCCAAGCACTCAGCAACCATAATAACACAGCATAGAACTCTGGCTCTTGCAGCAGCTGCTGCTGATAAAAAGGCAGGAAAAACACTGCTCTTCCTCACTGCTTTAGATTCTCACCAACTCTGGGAATCTTCTTCCAGGAAGCTCAGTCGGTACAGGTGACCTACTGCCAGCTCCAAGTCCCCAGAAGATAGAAGATCTGTATTTAGAAAGAACACAAGCTTCGGCTTTCCTTCCTTGCAGCTACAACCCTTCTGAGAAATCCTATCAGAAATTCACATCATCTAGTGCTGCAATCATAATGAGGAAATCACTGCTCTTCACTTAAGACAAGTAACACAGGAAGGATCAATACACTCCCTTATCTTTTTTCATTCAAGACATACCTGGCTGAGAACCTAAAACTGTGAGTGTCCGGATGCCAACAAGCTGAAGCTGGGTGCTTGGGTCTGTTAGAGCCACGAATACCAATGAGCACAGCTGGTCCTTGAAGCTAGTCAGAGGCCTTTCATCTAGGAAAAATAGAGACCAGGTCAGAGGGCTTATGCCCTATTCCTGTCTGCAGTGCTACAGACAACATGGAGCAGATTTTAAGAACTCAAACCACTGGACTTCTAGGACACACACTGGAAAATGACAATTTCTGAACAGGTTCACTCCTTGACTACTCTGTAGCACACTGCTGCAATATTCTGAGGCAATAGGGCTCAACAACTGCCCAGAGTAACTGAACTAGAAAGTGACCTCACCTTTCTCTTCATAGTTCCATTTCTGCTGTAGTTTTAAGAAACCCAGGAGCATTTCAAGGATTGTCCGTCGCTGGTTGCTCTGTAATGTTTCAAGGAGTACTGGGGTCAAAGAATATTTTCAAGGACTTCAGTCCTGATCCTCTAAGAATTAAACTTTTATTTAAGACTGAGACTATGTGAGAGTAAATAAGGAACAAGCAGCAAACAGGAGCAAACCCAGATCTATCTGGGCCCAAACTAGAGCTTCAATCTCTCCAAGAAAGGGACCACAGCACCAGTTCCCACCTGTCCCCTTACCTGACTGTGCTTGTGGAACTGTTCCAGCAGCAAGGGAAGCACGCTGCTGGTGATGTGTTCACAGGCCCGGGCAGATGCACCTGCAGCAGCCTGCAACAGCTTGGCACTAGGCCACACCAGTTTCATATCTGGTTCACATAGATGATGCCTGCAGTCTAGAGAGGCAGCAATCACAGACCTGGGGAGTAGGTCAAATATTGCCTGATTCCCCATTATCCATAGAGACTGCTCACTGACACTTGGAATTGTTTGCTACCAGTTACCATCTAATTGTCTTCGATACAATGTAGGGCTGCAGTCCCCAAATCACTGAACATGTGGGGGCCACCCATAAAGGGCCACTGGCCCTAAAGGAATGCTAGCTCTAAGGTGCTCACTCCCTTTGCTGGCTCCAAGTTCCCATTACCCTGTAGAATGGTGCTGAGGAAGGAGTCAAGGAGGTCCTCAGCATCAGCCCTCAGCACAGAGCAAGACAAACACGCAGTCAGGGAGTGGAGGGCTGCCAGGCCCTCTGCCTCTACGCGCTCACTTGCCGTCTGGAACACCTGTCAGGGAGGGATCCCATGGCTACTAAGGTAAGCTTGTACCAGATGAGGTCCCACCCATCCACTGCCTTTTTTTATTTTTTTTTTCCTTGGGGTCAGAAGGATATGTTTGAGAACGTTTGGGGCACAGCAATGATAGCTAAAACTCCCAACTTAGTATCTTCTTTCTTGGTTATATGTTCAACAAGTCTTTGTCTCACTAGGAATGATACATACAGTTTGTAAGGAATGACACATACAGTTTGTAGAAACAGGTTACCAATTCTGAATAGAGGTGATCATAGCCTTATTTTAAGTCTTTTTCTCTACCTTTACATTCAGATGGTGCCAGAAGCACCATAACCTATGTTTCTTGCAATGAGAGGTCAAGAAGTAGGTGTTGTACAAAGGTGGTCATGTACAATCACCAAGCAGGTAGCCCTCATAAGGGAACTAAAACTGTCTCCGTTGTCATTCAACTGAAGTCTATCTATCCCCTTGCTTGTTCACTGAAATAACAAACACAGCACCTTGACCCTGGGGAGATAGGGAAGAGGACAGAGAAGGGATATTACTTCCCCTCGTGCCTGACACCTGTCAGTTAACAGCAGTGAGATTAGCTAACTAACACTCACCTCTCTGCGGATAGAAGCCCAAAGGCTAGGGAGGAAGTCCTTTAGTTCCTTTTGTCCATATACAGCACAGCAAGCATTCTGCCAAGAGAATGGCAGGCATCAGGAAGCTCACACTCAAAATGTTCTGGGATACATGGTGAACTTTAAATGAGGTGGACTCTAGCAGGAAAACCTTCAAGGCATCCTAACAGTCATACCCAGGGCACAGAAAAGAGCTAACTCTGACTCTTAAGAAAGCATAAGGCTGACATAGCCCATGGAAGAGTGTTTACCTAGGATATATGAAGTTCTGGGTTTAATTTCCAATACACCTTCCCCTAAAACAAAGTCTGGAGCGGCAACACACAACTAATCTCAGTACTTGGGTTGGAGGTAAAAAGATCAGACAGGTCCAGACTAGGCTAAGAGACCCTTTCTCAAAAATCCAAAAAACAAAACAAAACAAACAAACAAAAAAAAAGCCAACAAAAAGATGAGCACTGACCAGTTCTTGGTTACACAGAGTAAGACAATATGAATGCTACTGGGCTTAGACCAACCACAGAAGTCCAAATACGGGCCCATGAAATACATGAATTAATTAGCCTCCAGCTGTCCAAGAAACTGTATTTTTAGTACCACTAACTTGTGTAAGGATAGCTGGATCCTACTCACCAGAGTTTGCAGAGAATCCAGCTTGGCACTTAAAATCTCAGAATCCACTTTCTCAATCAGCAGAGGCAGCAAGAACTGTAAGAAAGAAGGAAAAATTTAAGCCTGAGATAGTGTCTTAACCATTAGGACCAACAACCATGTCCGTATTGTCATCAGTCCTAAGAGATAGTTGCCTCATTAAGAAGACGCAGGCCAGGAGTTATAACTGTAAGCTAATTTTCCTGCCATGCTGTGGTACCTGAGAAACAGGCACATTAGCAAAGTTGACAGACATCAAGTACAATGCCTACAAAAGAGATTAGTATTTTAGGAGATAATATGGTGAAGTTTTGATACTGAAAGCCTGAAAATGTTTGGCATACGCTAAAATGTAAAACAGTATTCTTTCTCCCCATGTTTTTACTTAAAAAAAAAAAAAAACTTGTTTCTATTATTTTATGAGTGTTTGCCTGCATGCATGCCTGTGTACCACATGCATGCCTGGTACCATGTAGGTAATGGATCATCTGGAAATAGAATGATAGATGGTTATGAGCCACCATGTGGATGCTGGGAATCAAACCCAGGTCCTCTCGAAGAGCAGCCAGTGCTCTTAACTGCTGAGCCCTTTGTCCAAACCCCATGCTGCTCTCCCTTTAGAGCCTTCTCTGGGCAGAGACTACCTTCACCTAGACCAGACTCACCTCAGCAAAACGCGGTGTAGAAGCCAGCACAGCGCGGAGACTCAGGATGAGATCATCTCTTTGGATGCCATAGGGATCATTAGGTGGCTGAAAATGGAAAGGAGCCATGGAACATCTTAGCCCTTAATCTGAACCTAGCAAGCCTGTAGAACAGGTGACACTTAGACCCAATCTAGCACAGTCATACATCATGCAGTCCCAGCAAAAAGACATGCTCACTCTTACCTATTTTTGTCTTTTAGGCATTATTTTATTTTTCTGTTTCTTAAGACAGGGTCTATGTAGCCCTGGCTGTCCTAGAACTATGTAGACAATGCTGGCCTTAACTTAGATACATCTGCTTCTGTCTCTCAAGTGTTGGGATTTAAGTCGTGGATTGGGTGGTGACACACAGCAAGGCGTTTATTTTTTACAGTGTTAGAATTAAACATCTTTTTCCATAAGATCTCATATAGGCTAACTTGAAACACTCTATGTAGCCAATGCCAGCCTTGATCTTCTGATTGTCTTGCATCTACCTCTTAAGGGTCAGGGTCATAGGTGTATGTCACCAAACTTGTATTCAGTGCTGAAATTGAACCCAGGACTTTGGGATGCTAGAAAAGCACTCTATTACCAAGATACATACATTGTCTGCTACATTAAAAATATTTTTAGGCAGGAGTGGTGGCACATACCTTTAATCCCAGTGCTCAGGAGGCAGAGATGGGAGGATTTCTTTGAGTTTGAGGCCAGTCTGGTCTACACAGCATAGCTACTAAGAAACCTTGTCTCAAAAAACCAACCAACCAACCAACCAGACAAAAAACCAGATTCTTAGATTTTTTTCTTTACTCCTCTGGAAACTACCAAAAATACAGTAAAGGGTTTTTTTTTTATTTTTAAAAGTCATAAAGCAGAATGTTGAAGATAACCAGGTAAGAGATATGCAAAATAATTCTAGATACAAGGCAGATGGTAAGAAAATGACTCCCACATCTAAGATGAAAGGACTCTAGGTAGACCCAGGGGTATCTGAATAACTAATTCCCCCATTGCATACTCCCTGCAAGGCGTGGAATGGGCGACTCTAAGGGACAGTGGAACTGGGAATGGGATAAACAATCTGGGGTCCTACATAGTCTTCTTATTCTTCCTTAATCATAGCAGATCCCTGAGATTTAATTTTTCTTCTTTTTTTTTTTTACATTTCTTATAGTTTATTTAACTTTATTTTTATGTGCATTGGTGTGAAGGTGTAAGATCCCCTGCAACTGGATCTTCAGACAGTTGTGAGCTGCCATGTGGGTGCTGAGAATTGAACCCGGGTCCTCTGGAAGAGCAGTCAGTACTCTTAACCACTGAGCAATCTCTCCAGCCCCGAGATTTAATTTTCTTGACTGAATAGGTGCAGTAGAGGGCCTCAGTGCTGCACCCGGAGGTCAAAGTGATACGGTACCAGTATTGATATTCTCAGCTCTCTTCTGCTAAGCAGACATAAGGTCTTTTTCTAGATGATTAGCCAAATAAGATTATTTTGGGAATTTCCCAGGCTATCCATGTAAGTTACTCTAAAATGGGGCTAAGCAGGGAGGTGGTGGTGGGGAACGCCTCTAATCTCAGCAGAGGCAAGTGGATCTCTGTGAGTTTGGGACAGCCTAGACTACAAAGCAAGATCCAGGACATCTAGGACTGTTATACAGAGAAACCCTGTCTCAAGAAAAAAAAAAAAAAAGAAAAAGAAAAAGAAAAAACTACAATAAACAACAAAAAGAAAGGAAGAAAGAAAAAAGAAAGGAAGGAAGGAAAGAAAGAAGGAAATGAAGCTCATACAGAACTCCTATCACATGTACTCAGGGCTTCCCCTCAAAAAACTAGAAGGGGCTGGAGAGATGGCTCAGTGGTTAAGAGCACTGACTGCTCTTCCGGAGGACCTGAGTTCAATTCCCAGCACCCACATGGCAGCTCACAACTGTTTGAAGATCCAGTTGCAGGGGATCTGACACCTTCACACCAATACACATAAAATAAAGTTAAATAAACCATAAAAATCCAAAACCAAACAGAAAAAAAAAACACACCCAAAATTTAAAAAAAAAAAAACTAGGAGAAAACAAGTAATATGGATATATATGAGTGCATACACACATGCACAGGCACAAATAGAGAAAAGAGATTTAATGAGGCTGGTGATGGCTCAGCATGTAAAGGCCCTTGCTGCCTTAGACTAGTGTTGAGGAATATTATATAAGATGTGTTACATTTGTTTATGCTGTGGAACATTTGTTTAATGATGCAAAGATGTGCTGCATTTGTTTATCTCTGTGAAGCTGTATTACTTTGCCTGTCTAAAGCTCCTGATTGGTCTAATAATGAGCTGACCAGCCAATAGCTTGGAAGGAAAGGATAGGTGAGGCTGGCAGACAGAGAGAATAAATGGGAGGAGAAATCTGAGAGGATGAAGGAACAAGAAAACAAGGAAAGGTTGCCCCTAGGGACCAGTCACCTAGTCACACAGCCAGCCATTGAGTACGAATGAAAGTAAGATATACAGAAGAAAAGGAAAAAGCCCAGAGGCATAAGGTAGACAGAATAGTTTGAGTTAAAGCTGGCTAGAAATAAGCCAAGCTAAGGCTGGGCATTTATAAACCTCTGGGTGTGATTTATTTGGGAGCTGGGTGGTGGGTCTCCAAAAGAGCAAAGAACAAAGAGTAAAAACAAAACAAAAAGCCAACTACAGACTAGAGATGGGAGTTCAATTCTGGGAACCGATGTAAAAGTACAAAGAGCGATGACTCCACAAAGTTGTCCTCTGATATCTACCTATACCCTGTGGCATACATGTACCAGTTATCATCATTCAGACACTCTCAAAAAAATTGTTTTCCCAGTAACATAGGCCAAAGAGATGGCTCAGTGGGTAAAGCTGCCACTAAGGCTGATAACATGAGTTCAATCCCTAGGACCCATATGATGGAAGGTTGGAACCAACTCCTGCAAGTTGTCCCCTGACCTATCTCCAGATGTACCATGGCATGTATTGTGAAGCTATTTCCTCAGAGGTCAAAACCTTCCAATTTGGAGAAATTTAAGACACAGAATATAAATGGGTATGAAAAACAGGATTTTAAAAAAATCTTATGTGCATTTGGTATTTGACCTCCATGTATGTCTGAAATGGGGATGTAAAACAGGATTTTTTTTAAAAAAATTATTTTATGTCCATTTGGTGTTTGACCTGCATGTATATCTGTGAAGGTGTTGGATCCTCTGAAACTGGAATTACAAACAGCAGTGAGCTATCATGTGGGTGTTGGGAATTGAACCTCTGGAAGAGCAGCCAGTGCTTGTAATGGCTGAGCCATATCGCCAATCCAAAATAGGGTATTTTAAGAGAGAATGTTTACAGAGAAATGAAACACTCCATCCTCCAAGCAAGCTAGTTGAGACATGAAACAAACAACTAAAATAGCTTCAACAAGTCCCTGAAATTGACCAGATCCACTAGAACCCTCCCTCCCCAAGTATATGTAAGCAGTAAAAATTGTTCTGAGACAGTCTCAGAGGAGCCAAGCAGAAGAAACAAAGACCAGCTAAGCTTCCTAGTAGAGGCTCATCCCAACTGAAAAGGACACATTTTCAGCTTGCTGAACTACCTGCAGTAGGTGCAGTGTGCACCAAGTTTTTTTGGTTTTTTTTGAGTTGTCTTTGGTGATACAGCTACCTTGAGCCATTTCTGTTCCTGTAAGAAACTCTTCAACCATATTCCTGTTATAACCCTAATAAAATTAATTAGACTTTGGCAGTATCTATACTTTGGTCTATTGCCTGTTCCCTACCTGGGGTGAACAGACATTTGTTCACATCTCCCAGAAACAGTGTTTCAGTATGAGTATTAACACAAATAAATGTAATAAAAAAGATTTAAGGGCTGGAGAGATGGCTCAATGTGCAAGAACAAATAATGCTCTCACAAAGAACCTGAATTTGGTTCTTAGCACCCATGTCAGGCTGCTTAAAAGTATCTATAATTGTGCCTCCAGGGAACCTGATATCCTCTTCTGGCATTTGTGGGGAACCTGCACAAATAAGGTATAGACTTTCTCAGACACACACCATAAATTAAAAAAAATAAACTTTTAAATTTTTTTAAAGTGACATTATTATTATTTTTGAGAGATACTGCAGTGGTTTGAAAGAAAATGGCCCCCAAAGGGAGTGACACTATTAGATGTGGCTTTCTTGGAGTATGTGTGGTCTTGCTTGCTGACAATATGTCACTGTGGAGATGGGCTTTGATGTCTCCTATGCTCAAGCTACTCCCAGTTAGACAGTCTACTTCCTACTGACTGCATATCAACATGTAGCAGCTCCTTCTCCAGCACCATGTCTGCGTGCACACCACCATGATAATGGACTGAACCTCTGAGCTGTAAGTAAGCTACCACAATTAAATGCTTTCCTTTATAAGAGTTGCCATGGTCACGGTGTTTCTTCACAGCAATAGAAACCCTAAGACAGAAGTTGGGACCAGGAACTGGGGTACTGCTGTGATAGTTTAGACCATGCTTTTGTTTGAAGAAGTATGAACTTTGGGAGTTGGGTTAGGAAAGCAGGAGAATGTTATAAGCACTGCTTAATTGGCCATACTAGTAGGAGTATGGAAGACAGTGGTGCAGAGTGATCTGAATGGTGGGGTGCTGACTCAAGAGGTTTCAAAGGAGAAGAATATTAATACGTAACCTATGGACCTGTCTTGTCCTATTTTGGTGAAGAATGTGACTGCTTTTTGCCCTTGTCTGAAAAGTCTGTCTTGGGCTAAAGTGAAGAGTTTCGGATTAATTCTCTTGGCAGAGGAAATCTCAAAACTCTGCCCTCAGGGCAAGAGCCCACCCAGCTAAATTTCCAACTAGTGAAAAGGAACTAAAGAAAAGCTTTAATTTTAGAGTCGGGTGTGGTGGTGCCTTTAATCCCAGAACTCAGGAGGCAGAGGCTGGCACATCTCTGAGTTTGAGGCCAGCCTGGTCTAAAGAGCAAGTTCAAGGACAGCTAAGTTTAGGCAGTAAAGGCAACAATCAAAAACAGGAAGCTGGTGAAGATGTAAGGAGGGGGCCATGTTCCAGCACCAGGAAGCAGAACTTGGCAGCCCAGCCACATGGTTCTGGCTTTACAGTCAAGGATAGAAGGGGTTATAGAATTTGCCTCCACACCTAAGGAAAGCTGCTGAGGCCAGGCATGTTGTCAAGGGTGTCTCTAAATGGAGACCTAGAGAGGCCACTGTCTGAAGCTGTGAAGCTGAAGCTGGAAGTGCCTGGTAGACCCCAAGATGTTGGAGATGCCAGAGCTATGGGACACCTGTTGAGGAAAGCTGCCAAAGCTGGGAATGGAACCTGCCCGCGATAAAGAAGTGTGCAGCAGTCAACAGAACTGAACAGAGTTGGAGATCTGAAGAGCGTTTTGACATCAAACATGGAGATGCAGAATTTGGAGTTTGTCCAGCTGGTTTTTGGTCTTGTTTTGGTCCAGTATTTTCTCACTATGCTCCCTTCTCTATGTTTTGGAATGGTTATGTATATCCTATGCCATTATATGTTGAAAGTATGTGACTGGCTTTTCGGTTTTGATTTTATAGAGGATTAAAGTTAAGAGACTGCATGAATCTCAGAAAAAACTTTGAACTTTAGATTTTTTTAATAAGTCTGGGATTGTTAAGACAATGGGAACTTTTGAAGTTGGACTGAACACAGTTTTGCATTATGATATGGCTACAAGCCTATGGGCCCAGGGAGTGGCATGTGGTAGTTAGAAAGAAAATGGCCCTTAAAGGTAGAGCACTATTAGGAGGTGTGGCTTTGTCATAGTAGGTGTAGTCTTGTTGGAGGAAGTGCGTCACTATGGTGATGGCTTTGAGCTCAAACTACTCTCAGTAAGACAGTCTACTTTCAATTGCATGCATATCAACATGTAGCAACTCCTTCTCCAGGACCACGTCTGCCTGAACGCTAGCATGCTCCCTGCCATGATGATAATGGACCAAACCTTTTAACTGTAAACGAGCCACCTCAATTAAAAGTTTTCCTCTGCCATGGTCATGGTGTCTTTCACAGCAATAGAAACCCTAACAAAGACAGATATATCTACCCATGAACTAAAAACAGAATGCTATAAAACAAACAGAAATCAACAAAATAACAATAACAACAAAACCTTAAGAAAAACTCCTAAGAGTGACATAGAGAGTGTCAGGAAATGTGGTATTGCCAGTAATTACAACACTTAGGGACTAAGCCTTGTTATAAGTTCAAGGTCATGGTCACACAAGCGAGACCCTATCTCAAAACAATACCAGGAATACTCAGGTAGTCAGGCTTGTGCAGCACACACACGCACACGTGCACGCGCACACACACACACAAATGGTAGTTGAACCAGAGTCAACATTTCAAAGGTATAACTTTCTTCTGCGTTGTAAAGAAAGTTATTGAATCTGAAACAATTTGAGGAGAGTGGTGGTTTAACAAGATGCCAACTGAGAATAAGCTGGTGACTGATGTCAAGTAAAGACAGCTAAGGCTTTTTAACATCGGTCAGAGTCAATACTCATGCATCATTTGGCATACTGCAGTAGAGCTTTCATTTCTTCCATGTTACTAATGCTTGCAGTACACATCCCCACGTATCCCATATAGCAATAGACCCCAACTATCTCACAATAGAAAAGAAATAATAAGCAGAGTGAGAAGGACCACAAGAGCAAACACTTCTTGTACAAGCTGTGTGCAACTGTGCTTTTTTTTTTCTCCTGTTAATTTGCTTGTATCACCTGAGATTCACCCTATAACTACAGGTTCATATTCTATACATCCCTTGGAAACCAACCAAAAGACTTATCTGCTAGGTCAGTTCCTATGAACTGTAGCTTACAATAAACTCATCTTTCAGAATGACTACAGTACCACTCATTTTGACATCTAATCTTAGTGTTACCTCAATGTTGCAACCTTCAAGGGCAAGGACCACAGCTAACAATCCTGCTCAGCACTGAATGCTTTGTTAGGGAACTTAAGGAGTCCTCTCAAGTACCTGCTGAATTCAACCGCCCCTTTGGTGTTTGATGTTTCTCCATTTCCAAGCTTACTAAAATATGAATCTATGAGGACTTTAAAATGTCTATCAGCCTGGAGAAATAGCTCAGTGGAGCAAATGACAGTAGGAGCTACAGAACTCCAGTACCAATGGTGGATAGTTCTGTAACCCCAATACTGGAGGAAGGGGAGTTGTGCTGTAGAGACAGGTGGCCAGCCCAGCTAAAATGGTCAGTTCCAGGTTCAGTGGCAGACCCTGTAGACAGGAGGGTCTGGAGCAAGTAGATAAGGATAAAGGAAAACACTCAACATCTTCCTCTGGCCTCCATACATAGGCACCAACACTGCACAGAAACAAGCCCCCCCTCCATAAAAATAAAATGTAAATTGTCTGTTTTGCTCAATTGTCTAGAACAATGTCTCCATACATCATGAGAATGAAGGTGCTACTTACAGGGGTAAAATCAATAGGGAAATAACAAGATGTCACTTCAAATAACTCTTCCACGAAAGGTCCTGTGGCAACAGAGAAAGAATAAAGTTGACTTACGTTCATTCTGACTGACCAGCTTCAACCAGCTAATACACCACCACAAAAACATACCCAGACTATAGTCCTTGGAGATGAGGTCATGGACGATGTGGAAAGCCACCAAAAGATTACGAGGATCCTTTTCTCCATCCATCACCTGGATGAAGCCAAATGTGAAGTCAGCGCCTAGGCCCTTCAGTTCTGGGAAGGAAAGAACAAGGTCAATACTGTCCCATGGGATAGAAAGTCTGTATTCTCCTCTTGCTGTCTCTTGCTTCCCTTTCTGGCCTAGCAGAGCAGCCCTTTTTGTTTTTCTTTTCCAAGTGCTCAGTAAAGATATGTATATGTGCAAGTCTGTGTGTGCATGCATGTGTATTCTTCCTACACTGGGAGAAGACTGACCTCACCCAAGCCTTTATCACTCCTCAGAGTCCTGGCCTTTCTACACATCCCCGAGACCACAATACATCCTTCTAATGAGGGACAGATAGCAACTGCTTGTTTTTCACACTCCTCACACAGTCCTGCCTCTTACCTTCTTCCCGTGATCGCATGAAGTTAGTGATGATACTGAACACTGTATGGCGATCCACTTGTAGCAGGGACTTATGAGTGGAGAAGAAAGGAAATTAAGTGAAGAAAGAAAACAAAGAATACTTCAAACAACACAACCATTTTGGCCTTCACAACCTCTAGTGGATAGTTCTCTCTAAACCAAAACAAGATTAAGTTAAGAGATCTGGCTACTGACCTACCAGCACAACTACAACAGTGATGCCAGTAACCCAAGCTTGTTTCATGTATATCTTAGGTTCTTAGCAAGACAGGTCAGATTTAATGCCATGCCTTCCTCTCCTTAGTCACTATAAAGAGATACCTGTATAAGCAAGGTCACCAGACCTCAGAGTTCAGACAATCTATGTTACCACCTAATTCTAAATTTATCAACGAATACAAGACTAGCAACAAAGTAAACTTGCAGCTATTATCACTCACCTGTACATGTATCTCCTGGAAGATGGCTTTAAGTACAGAGACAGCCAGCCCAGGGGGCAGGGCCATAGACATGCTCTGGGAGAGAAGGGAAGATATGAGAGCACTGTCTCTAAGACAAAGCTCTACAATGCTTTTTGCTAGGTAACTTGGCATCCCAACATCCTGCTGTAGGAGGAAGCACTCATAGTAAGAAACTTTCTCTAGCTGAGCATTTCTTCACAGCTCCTTTCAAACCAGCTAAATTTCAGTTCCCCAAAGATAGTTTGTTGTTTTGTTTTTAAGTGTAGATTATAGGTGAAGTTTATATACAAGGTAAAGTGGAACATCTCAAGGGTGCCACTGTCACACAGGGTGACTTACTCTCAAGAGTAAGAACTGTAGAGCTGGCTTTTACTCCTGTATTTGGGCCTTTATCCTTCGGCATGTGAAGGTTCATCCCCAAAAGGCCAGGGGAGAACTGTACGAGGGCTCCCACAAACACAGTTATGTAATGAGAAATACTCACCAGTGCCCTCAGGCCCTGGAGGACAGATGGGATCACAAGATGATGGTCCTTCAGCCGGTTCTCATAGAACAGGATCAGATGTACCACTGCACAAACCAGATCCAGCCTTCAGCTTAGCAGGTGTAAGGAAGGCCCACCAGCTCTGTTTGTCTGCTTCCTAATGCCATTCCATTTTGGCTTTCCCTACAAATGTCCTCTTGAATCAAGAAATGGCTCCCACTTGATAACACCTTTACTTTGTGAGTTAGAGACAGGAAAGCCTCTAGTATTCATTCTCATAAAAGTTCACAGTGAAACCCTGAGAATTGCTTCCTTTTTCACTTCATTATTTTATGTGCATGTAGTGGTCTGAATAAGAATGGCACCCATAGGTTCCTATATTTGAATGCTTAGTGAGCGGCACTATTTGAGAGGAATTAAGAAGTGTGTCCTTATTGGACACACTTAAATGTCTCACTGGAAGTGTTTCAAGAGCCCAATGTCTTTCTTTTCTTGCTGCCTGTGGATTTGGATGCAAAATGCTCAGCTACTTCACCAGCATCATGTCTGCCCACATGCTCCCACGCTCCCACCATGATGACAATGGACTTAACCTCTAAAGATGTAAGCAAGCCCCAGTTAAATGCTTTCTTTTACAAGAGCTGCCCTGGTCACAGTGTCTCTTCACACAACAGAATAGTGACTAGGCCAGAGCAGTATGCAGCATGTAGAAAACCTCCAGAAGCCAGTTCTCTCCTTCCACCTGCATGTGGGATAAAACTCAGACTTCCAGGGTTTTTCCTGAAGTGCTTTTACCTGTGAGCCATCTCATCAGCCCCAGATTCACCATATGGAACTTTTTCTCTTTTTCTTTGGTGCTGGGGACTGAAAGCAGTTTCATGTTATATTATAAGTTACAGGGATCAATCCCTGACTGACAGGCTTGCACAGTAATTGCATTTACCCAATGAGTCGTCAAAAAGCCCTCTGCCTTCTATTTCTTTAAGAGCTGGGGGTTTAGTATAGGATCTGCAAACTTTTTCTTTGTAAAGGGCCAGGCAGTAGATATTATATGCTTACAGGATGTGGACACTGAATAAATGATCAAAGACTTTATTTGAAATTGATGTATCTTGTAATTTAATTTTAACCATCTCTGCCATATATACCAGTAAGTAAAGAATACACTGAATTAGTTGTTCATAGATACATTAACCCCCCTTTCCCTGTACATGTCATGTAGGCCATGTGCTTCAGGAAGACGTTCCTACTAGCAATAAAAGTACCTTCCTTCTCCAGGAGCAAGGAGTGACACTGGAGTAGCACCTGTGACAAAAGCTGGATTCCTCGTGCCCGAGTTCGGGGTTCTGGATTCTCCAGAGATGACCTGGGAAACAGCAAGACAAAAAGCATCTGTGATTGACCAGCTCAAATTATAAAAGAAAATATTCTGCAGTTAGTCCTACTTACTCCCTTAGCAATAGAGATACACCCTCCTAAAAGTGTTTTAAAACAACCCATGGAAGGTACTCTTGAGCTAGTAACATTAGTGTTCAGTGAACACTGACACTCCAGCTGGGTAGTGCACACACCTTTAATCCTAGCATTTGGGAGTCAGGCACATCTCTGAGTTCGAGGTCTGCCTGGCCTACGGCCTGAGTTTCAGGACAGCAAGGGTTATACAGAGAAACCCTGTCTCAAAAAATAAAAATAAATAAATAAAGACGGAAACCCCCAAACCTATCCCTAGATTATCCTGGCAGCACCAAAGGCTCATGTGACATCACAGTCAACAGAAATTTCTGTCTTGGCACTCAATGAGCATCATGCTTATTCTCTCTCCTCTGAGGTATGAACAGTACCCACAGGGCTTGAGATGTCTGGCAGCTGCGGCTTCTACTGAAGGCAGGCAGCAGATTTTTGCAAACTAAAATAAGAAATTTTTGTGTGTGCAGATACACATGTATGAGAACACAAGTGCACATGTGTATGTATGTATGTATGTACACAGAAGCCAGAAGTCAACCTTAGGTATCATCATTCCTCAGGAGTTGTCCATCTTATGTTTATTGAAATAGGGTTTCTCATTGGTTGGCCTGGAGCTGTTTGACTAGGCTGGCTGCTAGATCTGCCTGTCTCCACCTATCCAACATCAGGATTAAGAATGTGTCACCACACCTGGCCTTTTAAATGGGTGCTGGGACAGAACTCACTTTACCAATTAAGATACTTCTCTAGCCCCCTTTTTGTTTTGCTTTTAGAGACAAGACTTCATTCTTAGTCCAGGCTGCACTTAACTTGTTGCCATCCTCTTGCCTTGGACTCCCAAAGTGCTGGGATTACAGATGTGAGCCATTACACTGGGCTATTTGTAAAGCCTTGCTAAGAGGAAAACAATGTTGAACAACTAATGTCCTAGGAGGTATGCTTGTACACACCTATACCCTTTAAAAAACGAAAGACTACAAAGATGAATGGAATAGATTTTTTTTTTCTTTTTTGGAGACAAAGTTTCATGTAGCCCAAGCTGGCCTCAAAAGTCTTTAAAACCGAGAACAGCCTTCAAGTTATTCTTCAGCCTTTACATCCTGAATGCTGGGATTACAGCTGTATAGCACCTCTCTGCCTGATTTTAGGCTGTTCTGGGAATTGAAGGGCTTTGAGAATGCTTGACAAGAAACTGAGCTACACTTCTAACTGCAGCAGTTCTAACTAGGAAGACTACTGATATGGGAACAGCTGAAGTGAAGCAACAAGATGACTTATATTCAAATAGCTCTCCTGAGATTACACTTAAACATAACCTGAGCAGAAAGTAGATTTCTGGAAAGCTGATCCTGAGAGGTTTATGTGAAACCTCAAAGATAAAGGAACTACATTGGTATAGAACTAAAACTACTCCTGACTGTACTCTGAGGACAGAAACTCGTAGAAATGCTTCTGCTTAGCAGGTAGGATATTGTGCATTTGCAGCATTTAAAAAGGATCAAGACACACAAATGCTCATAAACAGCATTTTTCATAAAAGCACAAAAATGGAAGCATACCAGATGTCCATCATAACTCATGAATAGTTAAACAAAATGTTGGTCATTGGTATATAGTGGAATGTTGTTTAGGGAGCAATGAAATGTAGACCTGACATACAACACAAAGAAACCTTGTAAACAAGCTGCAATGTTAACATTGGTTTTTATCTTGCCATGATCTAGACT
Source organism: Ondatra zibethicus (assembly GCA_004026605.1). NCBI lineage: Eukaryota > Metazoa > Chordata > Mammalia > Rodentia > Cricetidae > Ondatra > Ondatra zibethicus. The sequence goes on along the minus strand of PVIU01005293.1, from coordinate 56,780 downwards.
CACGCAGGAGACAAGCTTGTAGGCATACTTGTGAGGAATTACCAATAGTACTTATTCCTGTGAAGGATTTTCTGAATGAAACTGAGTGGGGAAGACTAACCCTAAATGTGGGAAACAACATTCTCTGGGATAGGATCTTGGACTGTATGAGTGGAAAAACCTCTACTTCCTGACTTTGGATGCAATGTGATCTTATTTATGCCTTAAACTCCTGCCACCAGGATTTCCCTGATACAGATTTGAACCTTTAAGCTAGGAGCCAAAAATGAGCCCTTTCTACCTTAAATCGTTCTTGTCAAGAGTATTTTATCACAGCAATAGGAAAGGTAAAATTCATGCTAAGTGAGGGAAACCAGGACACAAAGGCCTCATAGCCTTTGCTTCTACATATCTTAAATTTCCACAACAGGTAAATCGACAGACCAGGAGCTGGGATGAAGAGGGATAAGGGAATGAGTGCAGAGGAGCAGCAGTTTCATTTTGGAGTAATAAAATGTTCAAATGGTGATCATGTACAAGAATACACAGATCCATGAATGTACTAAAAGGCACAGAATTCCAAACTTTAAAATGGTGAACTTTGGCCAGGCAGTAGTGGTGTACATATTTAATCCCAGCATTTGGGAGGCAGAGGTAGACGGATCTCAAGTTTGAGGCCAAATTGGTCTACAGAGTGAGTCCCAGGACAGACAGGGCCATATAGAGAAACCCCATCTTGAAACCCCCTCCAAAAAAGGGGTGAACTTTGTGGTATGTCAGTTTTACATACACACACGATTTATCTATTTTTATGTGTATGGATGTTTTGCCCGCATGTATGTCTGTGTACTATGTGCATGCTTGGTTCCCATGCAGGCCAAAAGAGGGTGTCAGATCCCGAGACACGAGTTACAGACAGTTGTGAGCAGCCATAATGGGTACTGCAAATGAAGCCTGGGTCCTCTGGAAGAGCAGACATAGTGTTTTTAACCCCTAAGCCATTTCTTCAACCCTGTATCAGTTATACTTTCAATAAAACTATTAATAAAAACAAACAAACAAAACACTGTCTGGTGGTGGTGGCGCAAGCCTTTAATCTCAGCGCTCCAGAGGCAGAGGCAATCGGATCTCTGAGTTTGAGACCAGTATTGTCCAGAGAGTGAGCCCCAGGTCAGTCAGGGTTATTCAGAGAAACCAAGAAAAAACAAAAACAAAAACCCCTACGACCACAAGAAGGTAAACAGAAAAGCCAAATGATCTGTTGTGTAAGACATGCCAGTTTTAAATTTTTCCTTCAATTTTCAGAAGACAAGGCTGACTACGACAATAACATATTAGTAAGACTTGTCAACCTAAGTGGTCTGCCATGTATGAGGTTTGGGGAAAGCAAGCCCTAGACTATAGGCATGTAATTTATCTGATTCTTAAAACCCTAGGGTATGACTGTTCTTTTTTTAAAAAAAAATATTTATTTTATGTGCATTGGTGTTTTGCCATGGGTGTCAGATACCCTGGAACTGGAGTTAAAGACAGTTGCGACCTGCCATGTGGGTGCTGGAAATTGAACCCAGGTTCTCTGGAAGAGCAGCCAGTGCTCTTAACCACTGAGCCATCTCTCTAGTCCCCACAACACTGCTCTTTTAGTTGTTTCCAAGTATCCTCCACTAGTGGGGATCTAGCATAGTCCATATCCTGAGCACTCTCCAGACAGGGAGACTGGGCCTACAGTATGTCTGAGCCATCTGGGGCAACTAGGCTCCTAAGGGGATTAGCTGGATCTAAGGAAGCACAAGAGAAATCTAGTTCCAATTAGACAACAGTGGAAGGCCTTCGACACCCACTTCACCCAAACCTGCAGGCTGAGTCACAACCTGTTGTGGCTTACAATTATATTGAAGTGCTGCTATGGACAGGGGGCTTTTAACTACAAGAAGAAAATCAGGTTCCAGGGAAGCAATAACTCTGAAAGTATCCAGGCAAGACTGGAGAAATATTCTAGAACAGAGGTTCTTACCCAAGGGCTTCTACCACTTGTAACACTGTATAGCCACCGGATTTCACATCTAGAAGAAATAAAAGAAATATGAAAACATAAAACAGTACGCAATGGTTGAATGTTTCCTGTTTATTCTAGGCTCTGAACTAGGAGACCATATACTGCTGGACAAGATGTCCTCCTAGGTAAGAAAGACACTGCCATATTTCAGATATGTAGTATCGAATATTTAAAAAATTAAAAATAAGCATTATCTTTTGTAATTGAAATGTCTGTATACACATTTAAAAAAATAAGCTATGTATAAATTAGTACTATCAAATGAAAAAACCTTTGTGTATATACACATATATAGCCTATAAAATAGCATAAAGGATGAATGGGAACAAATGGCATAAAGGGTTAAAAAAAATCAGGACCGAAGGTATAGCTCAGTTGGTAGAGTGATTGCCCAGCATGCACTGAGTCCTGAGCTCAATCCTTAACACTGAATAAACCAGGGGATAGCACAACCACATGGAGTGTAAAGGAGGGAAGATCAGAAAGAGTGAGAGGAAAAATACCTAACTACAAATTTAGCTAAACTGTACACTTAAAAGACCTGACTCATAGAACTTTTAAAGCCCCTGGGGCTTTAAAACATAACTGTCAAGATGGTACTTACAAAACAGACAAGCAGCCAGGTGGTGGTGGCGCATGCCTTTAAATCCCAGCACTTGGGAGGCAGAGGCAGGCGGATCTCTGTGAGTTAGAGGCCATCCTGGTCTACAAGAGCTAGTTCCAGGACAGGCTCAAAAAACAAAAGAAAAAGACAAAACAGACAAGCAACAAGGTCCAATAAGGACAGAGAGAAGTGTGAATCTGTGTACAAACATCCTTGGTGAGATTGTAAACTGGTACAGTCGCTATGGAATTAACAATATGGAGGTTCCTCATAAAGTAAAACAACAACAACAAAAATAGCCTACGATCCAGCTATAACACTCCTGGTTTTATACCAAAGCAAATGAATTAATATCTGAAAAGATGTTCATATGCCAACATTCCCTGCAGCTTTTTCATAATAGCCCAAATATGAAAACAAGACTAAAGTAGCTATATGCCACGGATAATGGACAAGATCTCAATGCAGAAGAGTATTATACAATCCATGTTTACAGTATGTGCACAGAACGCTTTTTAAAGTTACTATTATTATTATTAGGAGACAAACGTTTTACTCTGTAGCTCAGGCTGGTGGATTCCACAGAAATTTGCCTGCCTTTGCTTCCTGAGCACTAGGATTAAAGACATGCACCACCACACCTGGCCTTGGGATAATCTGAACTAACAGAAAACTGCAAAGACGGCACAGAATTTCTGTATAACCTTCACCCAGTTTCCAACTTTATCGTCATAGGTACATATACAATTATCAAAATATTTATATTTGTTAAAACTGAGAGAGTAACATTGGCATATGCTACCTAAATTCTAGACATTATTCAGGTCTCACCAGTCTTCCTACTAATGCCATGGTCTATTACAAGATTAAATATTATCACTTTATAATTATCGTCAAGAGCCCTGTGTCTCCTCCATAAGTTTCTCAGTTTTCCTTGATTTTCACAACCTTGATAGTTTGATAGAATGTACTTCAATCTGAGTTTGATACTCTCATGTTTAGACTCTGGCCACTAGTTTTCAGAAGACTATCAAACACAAGTACTTTTTCCCTCATACTCTATCAGGGATACAAATTACCCCACAGTGCCTCTCACTGGAGCCACTGAACTTTAGTCACTTGCATCAGGTAGATCCAGAGGTCTCTGCACTATGCAGGACCACCTTTCCCTTTCAGGTACTCTGTCCTTGGAAGGAGAGACAAGGTCTTCCCCTACTCAGGGAGAGGGAGATTAGTTCTACCTTCTGGATATCTACCTAAATTAATTTCTTCTATAAAAAGAATCTAGTTATTACTGTATCAATATTGATCAGTATATATTTATGCTATGAGTTATAATACAATAAGTATGTTCAATTTAGTAATAGCGAATAAGTAAGTCTGTTTTATTGTTCCTGTTGCTCCATCATTGGTCAATGAGCTTTTTATTTGTGTATGTGTGCATGCATGAAGGTGTACTTGTATCATAGCATAGCAGAGGATAGCCTGTGGGAGACAGCTCTTTCCTTCTACTGCATGGGTTCTGGGAATGAAATTCAGGTCTGTGGGTTTAGCAAGTGCCTTAACCTGATGAGTCATCTCGCGGACTCCCATTTAGTTCTCCCCACCCCCATGACAGGGTTTTTCTATATAGCTTTGGCTGTCCTGGGCTGAGGCTGGCTTCGAACTCAGATCTGCCTACCTCCCAAGTGCTGGAATTAAAGGCATGCATCATCACCATCCAGCAAGTTTTTTATTTTATTTTTAATTTTCTGAGACAGTGTCTCACTATGTAACTCTGGCTGTCCTAGAATTCACTATGCAGATCAGGTTAGTATCAAACTCACACAGATCCACCTGCCTCTCCATCTCTTGGGTGCCAGAATTAAAGGAAAATACCACTACACCCAACCCTCATTGAGTTTTTCTCTGTTGGAGGCCAGCATGATCTACATAGAAAGCTCTAGGATGGCCAGAACTACATAGTGAGACCCTATCTCAAATAAATAGCTAAATACCATGATCTAGGTACGGATGTGCTATCAGAACTACCACTGCTTCTAGACTGTCAGTTCAAAGGCCTGAGAAATAGTCAAACACAGTATGTTCATAGTACATAGTATGTTCATCTATGTTACTCAAACATCTATCACTATTTCTGTATTTACGTTTATGTCAAACTAAGCAAAATCATACTGAAGTCTTGGGCTGGAGAGATGGCTCATTGGTGAAGACCCGGGTTTTATTCCCAGAATCCACATGCTGGCTTGCGGCTCTAACTTCAGTCTCATGGAATCCGATGCCCAATTTTGATCTCTGTAGGCACCAGACACAAAAATGGTTCACATACATCCACACATTTAAAGAAAAAAGGTACAACCAGGTGTAGTAACGCATACCTTTAATCCCAGCACTAAGGAGGCAGAGGCAGGCAGATCTCTTGATTTTGAGGCCATTTTGGCCTACAGAGCAAGTTCCAGGACACAGGTACACAGAGAAACCCTATCTCAAAAATACACACACACAAGTCTGTAAATCTAATCCAGTATTCACTGTAGCTTTCAATTTGTAATCTCTGACAGAGGGAAACCAGTTCTGTTATTTTATAGCTACTCCTTGGTTATAAATTGTTTTTTATACATGTGCCTATGTATGCTCATATTTGTGTGTGTATACATGTGTGAGGGTGTGTGAATTCAGGTAGGGGTCAGAGGACAATCTCAGTAGTGGTTCCTCAAGCACTTTGCACCCTTTCATACACAGGGTTTCTCTGTGTAGCTCTGGCTGTCCTGTTACTCGCTCTGTAACCAGACTGGTCTCAAACACATAGATACCCCTGCCTCTGACTCCCAAATGCAAGGATTAAAGATGTGCGCCACCACCACCCAGCTATACCTTTTTTCTTTGAGATAGGGCCTTTCATTGATCTGGAACTTCATATTGTAGGCTAGCTACCAGCTCCAGCAACTGACTTCTGACCATACCATCACTGAGATTACAAGTGTGTGCCACCATGCTTTTTATGTGGGTTCAAGGCATATTGACTCAGGTCTTCATGTTAGCAAGCCAAGTGCACTAACAACCGAGCCATGTCTCCAGTCCTATAAACTATTTTAGGACTGTCAACCTCCTTGAGAAAAATGTTTATAAACACAATACAGCATTTGGCTATACAGTTTCTAGACAAACTTGTTCTCTAAAATCACTTAGGTCAGATCTTTCCCCTCCCAATTCAGCTGAGGGTATCTCACACAGTATTAGCAAAGATCATCTGTCAGGGTCTGCAGACCACTGTAGGTTGGAAAGAGATCTTCTCCCTAAGCATCCATTCACACCCTCAGTGCTCTATCTGTAAGTATACAGCTTAGTAATATAACAGTGTGAGTAACAGACGTAACAGAAGCAGCTTCCAATTTTTCTGGGGGACGCAAAGAGTGACAGGTTATATTGGAAGGAGTGGGTTAAGATGGATGAAGGAGTTTTATTTAAAGAATGTATAGCAACTGGGGAATTATTTCCAAAGTCTGTTCAGGGTTCCAGACCCAGACATCCCTAAACGCAGAACCTTAACCCCTGTCAAAATAAGGAAAAAGTGGAGAAGGCTTCAGAACACTGTCCTAAACCTCCAATTCCCCTATGTCTGCTGGTCTCATGGCAACAATTGTGAGCCAGGTCGGGCAGAAGCTCAGTCTGGTACTAGTAAGAACTCCAATCAGACCGAGGAAAGGGGACTCTAGTGAAGATTCATAACTCGTGAACGGCACCAATTTAGCCATCAAGCACTCAGCTCTACTTGTGCCAGGATGTGGAAGGCCCAGCTCCTGCCCAAGCACCTGAGAAAAAGCCACGGAAAATAAATGGGCAAGCTGTATAATGGGTACAGGGACAACAAATCAGGCTCACAGGACAAACACCTACCTACCAGCCAAGTCCTACCCTGAGAGGTTCCCTCAGAGTTTATAACTAAAAACTACTTCTTCAGCATCAACGTGAAGCTGGCTGATTACTACAGAGATGAATCCATGTTCATGGGATTCCTCACGTACCAGGTGAGGAATACAGTGGGCAAACACTCCTAGTGGAGACCTGAGATTTAGTTTCACAGGGTCCAGATTTTGAATGAAAGCATTTCAAAAACAGAGATACAATAAAGCTGTCACAGCACATTAAATGTAAGTAAAGGAAATGGCTACTAAGCTGGCAAATGCTTGAGTCAATATTCTGAGAATGCTTGCACAGTATCTTAGGATCTTATTCCAGTTCTAGTGAGTCTACCTCAGACATTTCTTTTTTCAATTACGAAGCCTCCTTTCCATGCCTTCTAAATAATGACTACTCTTTTGCTCTCTACTTTTTGTGTGAAAAGAACTGTTGGGAGCTGAGGCCGCCCTGAGCTAAAGCATGTTACTGAACAAAGACCAGTCCCTCAGACCCATGGGAATGGCAAAGCTTTTCTCCGGTGTATGTGCAATGTTGACACAGTGTACAAAAAGCACGACTACAGCTTGTTTACAGCCTGAGATTGCTCCCCTACAGAGACCTCCCACAGAGACTAGCTATCCTCTCTTTCACCAGCTATAAATAATAAAGGGGTATTTGGTACCCAGAGCATGCCTGTGTGTCTGTCCTTTCTTCATTGTCCCAGTCAGGTTTCCAGAACCAAGCCACGCTGGGTACAGTGGAAAATGTTCCTAAAATTCTTAAGAAGTTTACTACGTTTTTCTTTTGTGTTGGGGGGGCACATGTGGCGCTCAGAGAACAACTTTCAGGGCTTCATGCTCATTTTCCACCACGTGGGTTCCTGGGATTGAGCTCAGTTTGGCTTGACCGCAAGTAACTTCTTTACCCATTGAGGCATTGAACTTTTAGATTGTGGCAATGCTTGTAGAACACCGTGAATAGGCAAAAGCAGCTGAACAGTTAAAGTGGTATATTTTACCCTATTTAAAAAGAAAAGAAAAAAACATTTTGGTCTCACTTTGGCAATACATAAGCTAAAATTGGAACGATACAGAGATTCTATGCAAGGGCGACACGAAAATTCATCATGTATTCCATATTTTAAAATCTGAGAAAGATTTTTTAGAAAGTCTTCTACTGTACTTCAGCAAAAATTTTCTTCCTGAGACAATTATTTGTTTATCAAATTGCCTCTTTACTGCCTTGAAGTCCTTTACAGTTTAGCTCCCCAGCCCTCTATCTACTCCCTTCATCAGGATTCCTCTCAGTCACATGAAATGGGAAGTCCTTGCCCTTCAGTTTGGAATGCTCCTTTCTAGCCCTAACTTACTTTACACTCATCCTTTGAGATACAGCCTGAGTGTCAACACTTGTGAAGCCTTCTTTAGATGCCCCAAACAGAATCATTCCCCTCTTCTTTGCCGTTCCTTACATACATCTCAGAAAGTTGTTTGTTTTCCTTCAACATTGCTATGTGTTATAAAGCCAGACAAAAATACAGACAGGGTCTTACCTTGTTGTCCTGGCCGGCTTGGAATTCACTATGTAGACCAAGCTAGTCCCTGAACTCACAGAAATCTGCCTGCCTCTGCCTCCTAAGCTCTAAGCTTAAAGAAGTGTGCCTCCATACCCAGCTAGATCGAGATCTTAAGAAAACCCTGACTATTGGGGCAGAAAGACCTTTTAAATAAAGTGTCTACAGTCTGATGTCACCACTGTATATAAACAAGGTTAACAGAAGGTTATGGAAATGGGTTAGTAAGTTTATCTGTCCCAGGCTGGCCTCTGTAAATCTTGGCAACCTTCCTGGTAAAGTCTCCTGAAAGATGGGATTTCAACTGTGAGCCACCTTGTGGGCCTGGGCTACAAATTTTAAGTCACTGTAAGTTTTCCCAAATAAATATAGCCAAGAAATAATATAAATTACGCCTTTGTATCCCTGGGGTAAGAGAAGCAATAATAAAATTATAATAATTATCTTTCCCAAGGGTAGTTTTCCTGGGACAAAGGAAAAATATAAGTCCCTTTCCCTTTGTAGGAAGCCTAAGTTACTCCAATGTGTCCAGGATTTTGCTGTCTAGCAATAAATTTGCTAACACTTCCTAACTTCCCATGCTTTCCTCAGTCAGGCAAGTTCATGGGGAACGCAGGGAAGGAATAAAAGCAGTATTTGTGTGGTCACTGACCTAGAAGGTACAATCAGATCTCTGTCTGATGGAGATGCAGCCTCTTAACAATCTGGAGTGGCAGCCAAAGGCACTGAGAGTCAGGGCTGAGGTGGTATGGGTGGAAGTGCAGGAGCAGAATGGAGGGAAATCCCTCAGGAACAGGTTCCAATGAGGGTCAAAAAGGTCATTTTTGAGGATGAAGATATAGCTCAGTTGGGCAAGTACTTGCCAGACGAAGGAGGCTCTAGGGTCAATTTCTAGCACTGCACAGTGCATGCCTGTAATCCCAGCACTCGGGATCAGAGCTGCAAGTTCAACCTTAGTTACACAAGCAGTTTGAGGCCAGCCTACTTACATGAGGTCCTATCTGAAAATTAAAAAAAAAAACAAACAACAAACCAACAACACCTTTTTGATGATGCCACAGTAATTTCTCTATAATTACTCTTTATTCCTTTTATAATAATTTTACATCAGAATAGTGGTTTCTTCTGGCAATCAAAAAATGTAGCAAAATACAATATAACTAAAACAGAAGTGAAGGGAAACCCTAATGATTTATCCATTGTCTAAAAATGTTCAAAAACCACTCCAACTAAAATCAGCTCCCTTCCCTGCCTGTTTTTGAATAGTTACTTCTATTTCCTGGCCCCCAGGCTCAAAACCCTGGGTTCATCTAGGGTAGTCTTTTCATTTCCTTTTGAATCTTACAGTTAATTGGGCCCCAAATTCCAAAGATTCTTCTAGCATCTTTTCTCTTTACATCTTGTGTATGTGCGCGTGTGGAAGTCAGAGGACAACTTTGAGAATCTGTTCTCTTTACACCATGTGTCCAGAGAATTGAACTCAAGGTATCAAGCAACCTTTACTCACTGAGCCACCTCACTGGCCCCTAAATAGTTTTATGGTGTGTCTACTTTTGTTCCATGAGAGTGGGTAAAAACAGGAGGGTCAGATGTGTTTATATATACAGACATACCTGTGAAACAAATCTGCTAGTGAGTGCATGAGTGGGTGAGAAGTCTGTTAAAATCTGAAGTGAAATGTTGCCTGGCCAGGATAATATGGGGGAACAGCATTTGAACTGGGTCTTGAGTATGAGGTTTAATTTGGATTAGATAGTTAAGGGAAGTTGAGGGAAGGAAAACACTCAGGAATTGGAGACAGAGGTTGGTGCCCGGAATTAAGGGTTCAAGAGGTCAACAGTAAGAATAAAGGCTGGGACCAAGTACTGGCTGTCTTTGAATGCCTGTTTCAGAGGTCTTAATTCCTGGGCTGTCAAGTCATTTCCTTTCTAGTACTTTCCTGTTCTTGGGAGCTGACAACTATTTCCACCAGAAACCACCAGGTGCAAAACAAAGTTGGCAGTCACTCCTTCTGCATTTGTAACTTATAAAAGAGCTGCTGCTTCGAAGGCTAATGTGTTTGGTATGAACACAGACTAACTTAGGCTGGAGAAAGTACATCATACTCCGGGAAGACTTCACAACTGTCAACTTCCCATGACGGAACAACTATGATTGAAGACTGGGAATACTAACTTAATCCTTCCTAAATTTCCTTTCATTTCAAGGCTCTTGCTCAAAGAACTAAACTTCTATTAGCTACAATAGGTCATTCAAATCCAAGGTTATATATAATCCAGCTCCATCAAACCTTTCAGCCTTGTCGGCTGCTATGCCTCTACACCAACCTTCTTTATGTTAAGAGGAGTACAAAACAACAGGGTTCACTTACACAGGTGCTACATTGTTCATTTTAAACCATATGACAGTTTAGGCTCTTAAAAAAAAGAGACACAAGCAAATATATACATTTTACAAAAATATAAAAATGTAGGAAGTTATTTAAATCTTTTCAAGATGTGTTATGAACTCACAAAATCCAAAATTATTGTCCTAGAGTGCACAAATGTGGAAAAAGTTACAGATTAACATTAATATAGTAACATCCTCTATCTTGGAGTGGGGTGGTATTAAGTATATACCACTGTGAAAAACAATATCCCCAATACAGTTCATTGTATATAAGTTTTAGCCCCAAATAAACCATAAACAAACATTAGCCAATGATAAGCATGTCAAAGTACTTAGTGATGAAAGTGTTGATCTCTGCAGTTTAAATGGTTATGCAATAATTCAAAGTACAGAAAAAAATGTTAACGATAGGCTCTAAGTAGTGGATGTGAAATCCTTATAAAATTCTTTAAGTCGGGCAGTGGTGTTGCACGTGTTTAATCCCAGCACTGAGGAGGCAAAGGCAGGTGGATCTCTTTCAGTTCAAAGCCAGCCTGGTGAGTTCCAGGACAGCCAGGGCTATACGGAGAAACCTTAACAAGCAAATAAAAACAATAAATAAATAAAAATTCTTCAGATTTTGTTAAATGCTAGAAACTTTCCATAGTAAACTACTGGGGAAAATGGCATTGATAATACCCTATAACAGACTATACTTGTTGAAGTAATAAAATGCTATAAGCTTAAGCATTAGCAGGCTTTAGTTTTGGTTTTTGAGATAGGGTTTCACATGGTAGCCAAGGCTGGCCTAGAAATCACTATCAAACTTGTCATCCTCCTGCCAAATCCTGGAACTAAAGACATGAAGTACCAAGCACAGCCAGTAGCAGACATTTTTGCTCCTTAATGCTTACCAACCACCAACACTTCCTTCTCACCACACAGTTGTCTCTTTCGCTATATTAGAGTCTCTTTGGGTCCATAGAAAGAATTGAATTTCTATTTTTGTTCCCAGTCCTTTTCATGCTGGGAGAAAAATACGTGCTCAGTAATAACAGAATGGCAGAACGAAAGGGGAACATCGCTAAGGACCATCGTATTTTTCTAGCATAAGTTCAGTTCTCACATATTATAAAAGTAAATCTGCTCAATTTGCAGAACAAGCTTCTCCTTCTCCCAAACACACAAAACGTCCCAAAAACAATTTTAGAAAACCCACATCTATATCCATTTTGTATTCTATTTCTTAAATCTGACTCTGAAGGCATCCTAACATTCAACATTCGGAAAGAATTCCAAGGAAGCCTTCTGGAATTTTATTTGTTCAAACCCTAAATAAACTCAGAACTCTTAGATTCCTAAAACTGGAACTCTGGGAAGATAACAAATGAGTTATTATAAAAAGCATGGAAGCTAACTTATCAAAACCCCCACTAAGACACTAAGTGAAGCAAGCCTTAATAGGAATACTGGTCATCTACACGCCCACCGCCTCAGACCCAGACTGGCTCCTCTCCTCCTCCCTCTAATTACAACCCCCCAAAAGAGCTGTGGCGCACTAGTTCCAGGATGGCAAGAGACTGGGGCGTAACCCTTCGGACCCGCACCTCCTCGCTTTAGCCCTCCAAAACCGCGATCCCGCGGTGCGAGCACTTGGTTTGGACCTGAACACGCGAGTCCAAGTCCCAGCTCCACTTCCGGGCTACACAGCGCCCTACGCCGAGTCTCCGGCTCTCGCTGGGCCTGGGGGTGGGGGGTTCGTCGTCGGAGAAATGTAATGATGTTCTACGGACTACAGCGAGATGCGGAATGCAAAGCAGGCTTTAAGGAAGACGCAAGCGACTCTCCAACTTGTTCAGCTGTGGCGCTCGCGCTGCGGGCCGAGCAACCAGAGGACCAATCACAAGCACCTCTTCCTTCACTCCCTTCCCGCCGCGCGCCGGGGCTGAGGCCGCTCCCTTCGACCCGGCCCCTGCAGAAGCCTCGCGGCACGGCTTGCCATACCTGCAGCCACCTGGTCAGCGGGCCCCTCCTGCTGGCCCATGACGAAGTCTTGCACGAGGCCACACAGGGCGCCCACGGGCGCCGCCGCCTCCTCCAGCGCGGTGGCGGCAGCCATGACGCGAGGCAGAGACTGTGGGAGGGAAGTAGGTGTTGCCACGAGATGAGCCGCTCCGCGCACGCGCCTCCACAGCCAATAGTTGGGCACAGGCTTTGAGGGGCGGGCCGCTCCCAGGTCACGTGCCTGCCCGTTCTGAGCCTGGCGGTTCCTTGAGGGACCTAACGGCCCCTCCCCCAGAGGGCGGGGCCTGGGCCGGGGCGCGGCACGAGGAGGGGAAGCGTCTGCTGGGCACGCAGCCGGGGCGGTTGAGGGCGCACAATTCCCGGCCGCTCTCCCCGGGAGACAGACGGCAGGGCGGGCACCTGGCTGGGTGGGGCCGAGGGGCGGTACGCACCCGGGAGAAGCCAATGAGAAAACCAGGCCCGGCCAGAGGGGCGGTGCCGTCAGGTCACATGCGCACCTGGGACAGCCGGCGGCGGAGGCACCGGCATCCCGAGCGGGAGGAAGGGAACGGGGCTGGGCCGGGGCGGGGTTAGGTAGGTGACTGACAGGCTCCAGGGGGCCGGCCCCAGCTGGGAGCCGCGAGCGATCCTGGAGTAGCTGCGGCGGTGTCCGCCCCCTCCCTCCGCCCCTCCAGCCGGCTGGTCTCTGGCCGGGCACTGTCGCGGGCCCCCCTGGCCTGGCCACCTCCCTCTCCCCTGGCCCGCAAAGTTTGTGGCGAAGCCGGCGTCGGGCAGCGCGCGCCCCAGGGGAGATCCAGGAGCTCCCGATGTCGGGCTGCGGGAGCCGTTGACCCGGGGACGCCGCGGTTCGGGGCAGCAGCGTGGAGTAGCCGGCCGTCCTCCGTCTCCGGTGCATGGGGACCGGCTGAGAAGCCAGCATGGGCAACTGCGTGGGGAGACAGCGCCGGGAGAGGCCGGCTGCTCCGGGACACCCCCGCAAGCGAGCAGGTAACGAAAGGCAGCGGGGTCCCGGCGCGTCGCCAGTTGGCCCCTGTCTTGCCTGAACCCTGGGGTTCCCGAACGACCTGGCTCGGCTCTCGGCGCCTAGGTTCCCTCTTGGTTTTTCGGAGCCAGACGGGGACCTCCCCGGAGAGGGTTGGCTGGGAAGCGAGTTGGGGTAACTGCGAGCGCTGACCCGGCTGCGAGGCCAACTCGCTCCCACCGGGAAGCTGGGGGTGGGGGCGGGGGCAGGAAATGTTTCCAGACCGCGGCGAGGCTGGCGGAGGGGGCCGGACGAGTGCACCGCTGGTCTGGCAGCCCCGGCCGGGCCGGCGGCCGGCCGGGGCGCGGCGTGGGCAGCCTGCGTCCCCAGAAGTCGGAGCGTGCGAGGCGAACACAGTCGCTTCTTCCAGAGAGTCACTGTGTCATCGGGCTGCAGATCGTGTCTGCGAGATTCCGACTCGCAAAAGCAGTGCAGGACCATGGGGTAGAAATCTTTAATCCTACCCACCCCTCTTCAGGGCTTTTTAGAGCCTCCTGGCCGTCTGGGAGTCTAGGAAAGGTGGGGTGCGGGGTGAGCGTCGTCAAGCCTTCTCAGCCCTGGGAATGGGATCCCTCTCATCCATGAGAATGGGATCTGCTCTCTGGCGGTGTGCGAAGCGCTAGCAGCGCTGTCTTCACTTTCTTGGTACACCCCTCCTGTCCTGGCGCTGCGTCTGAGGGTCATTTGCCTGGGTCTTGTATCCCCCTTCTCTGAGGGTGTTGCAAGGAACTTATTATGCAAATGATAAACTGTGAAGCACAGAGGCACCTTCAACTCTGTCTGAATTTACAGATCTACCTCCCTTCTGTGTAACACGCAGATCCAGAGAGGTTGGTCAGCCAGCTTCTCCTAAGTCACACAACTAGTTAGCAGAACAACGGGGGCTGGAATCCAGTCTCTTCTTCCTCTTTGTTACCACATACCCCTTTATGTAAGAGGAGCCACAGGCGCAGTTGTTAATGAAGTGGAAACTCTAGTTGGAGTTTCCTGTCTGCTTTGACACTGAAGGTGTGTTGTTTTGCTTGTGGAACCTGGGAAGGAGGATGGGGAGAACCACGGGGGAAGCAGGAAAGGAAGTCTGGGTGCAGGCAGGATGACTTGTACGGACAGAAACGTTTTCAGAAGAGGATAGGATAAAACTCACTAAAATTCTCTTGAAAGCAACTCTGGCTATTCTTCTGACCAAGGACTTGTTCATTCATTCAATCAGTCAGCAAATACTTCTTATTTATATCCTCTGTCCTTGATTTTGCAGCATGTTTTCATGGTTGACAACCCTTTCCTGCCTCAAACTCCCACCACTTCTTTTGTCCATTTATTCTTACCCCGGTTTCCTTTCTTATCATTTTTTTTTGTATCCCTAGCCTCCAATTTTCATTTTTGATTATTCTTGCCCATCCTCACCTGCTAGGTTGAAGATACCTGTGGCTTAGTATGACATTCTGGGTTATCTCATTACACTCCCTCCCAGAGATAGAGCTTACGTAAGTGCACAACTCTTTGTCCATCAAAAAAGACTCCTGTCTCCTAGTTACTAGCTTGATTCCCAGACCCCCATGTTTAAACAGACATAGGTACTGTGGATGGCCTTGGTTCAATCCCTCTAAATCAAGTTCTGTACTTCCTTGCTCATCTGACTTGTCCTCGACTTTCTGTCAACTAGTCACAGAGGCCTGCCAATTCTTTCATCGGCAGGTTTACAGGCATGCACCTTCCCACGTGGTTCATGGTTTGTTTCCATGCCATCTCAAGCCTATCTATTCCCCCTAAACTGCAGTGAGTTGTCCTGGGAGGGCTCCATCAGTCACTCATTTAATACCTGCACACAGCGTGCAGCTAGAAACCACTTGTGTGTCTAGATTCTAGTTTTTGTATTCAAAAAATGTTCTGGCTGGACAGTGGTGGTACAAACCTTTAATCCCAGCACTCAGGAGGCAGAGGCAGATGGATCTCTGTGAGTTTGAGACCATCGTGGTCTACAGAGTGAGTTCCAGGATAGCTGGGTCTACACAGAGAAACCCTGTCTCCAAAAAACAAACAAACAAAAATGAACAACAAAACAATTTCTGTACTTTCTACCTCTATAAGACCTTTAACTTTCAAGACTATACAAGTCTGGCCTGGTTCTTTTAGAACTGGATTGCTTCCTCTTCCCTGACAGACCAGCAATGTTTGCATATACCATTTCTCAGTTATGAGAGCCTTTCTTCAGAGTATACCTCGACTCCTGTATTCATTCATCCATCTTCTTTCTCTTCATTTCTTTTCTTTCAAGATGGGGCCTTGCTACACTATAGCATAAGCAGACTGGCCTGAAACTCCCTGTGTAGCTAGTGTAGCCATGTAGTCTAGGCTCACCTTGAACTCTCCAGTGTCCAGAGTGCTGGGAATATAGGAGTGTACCACTACGTCCTATCTTCTTTAAAAAATTTAATTAGCATACAAAGTAATGGGTTTGATTTTTGACATTTTCATACATCTGTGTCACGTACTCTGCTCATAGCCATATTCGTAGAAACACCCTGCCTTGCAGTGCTACCATCCCCAACAGAACTTCTGAGAACTCCTGCAGACACATCACCTGTGCCACTCACTTAACAATTATCTGTTCTATATTATTAGTCATGTCTTTGAAGTTCACAGTCCTCTATCAGCAGCCAACACTGTAAGCCTGGAGACCTGGATTCTGTCTTTTCCTTGTGTGTTGGTCTGCTTCTGTCACTCACTGCATACAACAATGTGTACACACAGTCAGCTCTTAGCACAGACTACAGAGGAAGCACTTGGTATCTGTTACTGTAGAAAGCTAACCTGACTTCATCCTGCCTCTTTAATCTTTTATGCAAACATTTTGATGAAGTATATCTCCACTTTTTTTAACCTGGTAGTGAATGGTTCTTTTAATTCTCGGACCCTACTATGAATAGTTTTATTCATAAAATCCAAAGCAAGTTGCTACTTTGGAGGATGGCAGACTTGGTACAAGGGAAGGAATCCCTCTTAACTTCACAGCATGTACTTGGCATGCTGTAACATCTGCAGCTTACCTTTTGACAGGGACAGAGTTTCATGGTGTAGGACTAATGACTAGAACTGGGGGTGGCTCAGAGGTAAAATCCTGGCCTAGAATGTGAAGGGCCCTCCACTGAATCTCCATCACTGGGTGTGGGGCATGCTTGACCCTTCCCCATAACTGAACCGTAACTTTGCCTTCCTTTTTTTCTGAATGGAAAGAAACCCTGAACAGAGACATCAAACTGAAGGGCCAGTAAGATGGCTCAGCAGGTAGTCACTTGGCAAGCCTGGCCACTCAAGTTTAATCCTTGAGACCCACACGAGAGCAGAAGATCACGTCCTGAACGTGATTCTCTGACTTCCATACTCACGTCCTGGACAGAGCACATGTGCACACATGAGATAGGTGGGGCATGGTGGCACACATTCTGGATGCAGAGGCAGGAGAATCTGTGAGTTTGAGGCCAGCCTTGTCTACATTTTTAGTTTTGGTCCAAGCCAGGATTACATGGTGAGACTCTGACTCAAAAAACAAAACAAAAAGATTGAAAGCACCTGAAGTCTAGTCCTAGGCCTCTGATCCTAGGCATGTCAACGAGTCTCTCTCTGAGCCACATTTCTAATAATGTCAGAAGGGGACAGAGTTATTCAAGGTCATTATTGCTGTTTTATCACCTTCATAAAGGTGAATGTTCCAAACTGGGATTATTGCAGTGAAATGCACCTCACAGTGCTACCTTTTGTCTTTAGCTCTGTCTTCTCGGTCATCTGACAAGTGAAACGGACTCAGTGCCCGTGGTCGAGGACTCTCAGTCAGAGGACATTTTGCTGGAGTCAGTTCTCTCCTTCTATCTTGTAGTTTTCAAACTATAGTCAAACACAGGTGCTCAGTAA
Source organism: Ondatra zibethicus (assembly GCA_004026605.1). NCBI lineage: Eukaryota > Metazoa > Chordata > Mammalia > Rodentia > Cricetidae > Ondatra > Ondatra zibethicus. The sequence goes on along the minus strand of PVIU01005293.1, from coordinate 39,343 downwards.
TGGTAGCAAGATCCTTCACCCACTGAGCCATCTTGCTGGCCTGGTTGTCATTTGTTCTTTTAAAATAAAAATAAACACTATTTTTAAGATTTATTTTTATTTTATTTATGTGTGTTGTGTTTGTGTCTATGGGTACCCACAGAGGCCAGAAGACTGTTAGATCTCCTAGAGCTAGAGATACTAGTGGTTGTAAACCATCCAGTGTGGGTGCTGGCACTGAACTCAGGTTCTCTGAGTTGGGATAGCCATCTCTCTGGCTCCCAAATAAGTATTATTTACTCTAGCTACATTTATTTCAGTTCCCATTTGGAACTCATTTGAATGCTAATGGCTGGGGAAAAGAATATCATGCCTTTATAGCACTCTTCTTTGTTTAATGACATTTTAATTTTCCTTGGGTAATAACTACAGTTATCAAAGAAACTAATGTATTTTTAAATATATCTTTTGAGATGAGTCATTAATTTTTCTTACTATGTAGCCACTTTTAAAGGTATATTTTAACCAGGTGTGGTAGCATATGCCTCTAATCCCAACACTCAGGAAGCGGAAGAAGACAGATCTCTGTGAGTTTGAAGCCAACCTGTCTAAAGCACAGCCAGAGCTACACAGAAAAACACTGTCTCGAAACAACCAAAAAACAAAACAAAACAGAGTAGGCTCAGGTTCCCTTTCTCTAAGTGTTGGCTATCCTGGATGCTTCCAAGACTACTTGAGGATATGTTCCTATGGAGAGTACTTCCCACACAGTAGCTTAAGTCAATCAGTATCCTGCCCAGGAACTGGGTGAAGCAACTGGGTCCCCAGCCATGGCAGAGAGAAACTGAGGTGGCAGAACAGGCAAGTCTGTTGTGTGGCCCCACCCTGTGAGAATGTGGTAGAGCTGAAACCCAAATGTCTGACCCTGTGATGTGCCTGGTGGCTCCACTTACATTCTGAACTTTCAAGCTCACAGGTTAAAACCCTGGGCCCTGTTTCAGCCTGGCTGGGTTTAGCTCTGTGGTTGCAGGGAGCCTGCTTCTTGTGGGGGCTGTGGCTAGTCTTAAAGGAATAACTGAACAGCTTCTCCATTTGCTCAGTATTTACTGAGTGCCAGGCACCTTGCTGGCTATGTCCTTGGTCACACAGAGCTTACAGTCTTGGGCTTACAGATAGTAATCACACAAGAAAATTGGGCTAGAGAGATGGCTCAGTGGTTAAGAGCACTGACTGCTCTTCCAGAGGTCCTGAGTTCAATTCCCAGCACCCACATGGCAGCTCACACCTCTCTGTAATTCCAGTTCCAGGGAATCTAACACCTTCACACCAATGCACATAAAATAAAGTTTATTAAAAAGTATTTATTAAAAAAAAGAAAATTATATATGATTACCTTTGTAAATCCTGTATGCTTATGCCTATAGTTATATATTATATATGCTAGTGGCTCTCATGTTTATAATATCAATCCATCCTTTCCAACTCCAGCCTTGAAGATTTTTCTGTTTGTTCTACACCTTTACATCCAAAAGGTTTCTCACTTTTACACATCCAAACCAGACTGAGTCCCTGCTTCTCTGTTACTGCCCCCACAAGTTGTTCTTGTCTCAGTTATTGGTGATTTCATTCTTCAGTTGTTCACATCCCCAAAACTCTCAAGTTTCTCTGTCTCAAGCTCTATATCCATTTACTGAATAAATCCTGTTGGCATTGCCCTCAGTGTATTTTGAACCCGACTCTCCTTGCTGTACCATTTTCACCCAGCTAAGCAAGCCATCACCAGCCTCTCAATTGACCTTCCTGCTTCTTCCTCTGCCTCCTAACAGACTATTTCTATCACAGCAGCCAGTGATGCTATAAGGTGGAAGTCAGATTTTGTTACTCCCTTGCTCAGCCCTTCCTGTGACTCCCCGGTTCATTCATCGTCCTTGTGGTGGCCTACAAGGCACCCATGTACTTTTCCTTAGGCATTTGTTCTCTTCATTTCCCTTCCCAGACCCTTGAAATCTGAAATGGTCCCATCTTCTCCTTAGCCCTCCCAGATCATCCTTTTTGAACATCAGTTCCCTTCCCCTTGCTCTCGGCATCATCTGTTTCCCTTCCCTGTTCTATTTTCCTCCATAATCCACACCATCACCTAATATTGACTGGGTACCCTTACTCTGCATAGTGCCAAGAGCAGTGCCTAACATGGTAGGCACTTAATATTTCTTGTATGAAATTTGTGTGTAACAGAGTTAGTGGGCTCTGTAGACGATCTAAATGAGCATGCCTGTGTAGAGCAGGTATCCTGAGGAAGGGACTTGGGCACCTCAGAGTGGCGTAGGACCAGCATGCCCCTTACCTAGGAATGGATAAGCCTTCTAGTACCCGGGGATATTATTGAGGTGGGCGCCTCATGCTGGGAAATAGAAGTGCTGAAACCTGAGCGAGCACTTCTTAGAGCAAAGCCACTGTGAGGCTCCTAGCCAGCCAGGAGCACTCTTGTTTGATGTGTGTAGGCTCACCTGGTGTTCCAAGTCCTTAACTCACAGGGCAGGGAAGACGTGGTGGCCCAGTAGAATGTGAGGCAGGAAGTCAAGTGATGTGGATTCCAGGCCTCTTCGCCATTGATTTGTTAGAGCATTTTTAGAATCATAAGAATTTTAGAGCTGAAAAGAAGCCTAGAGGTTTCTTTAACCTCTTTCTTCTTGTCCAGCTATTAAAAAGGAGAACAAAAGTGTATCTGCTTCCTGCCTAGTTCACAGAAATATGGTGCAACTTGTATCAAAATTGCCTGGGCTCTGTCAGATATTGATTGTGTTGAGGTCAAGAAGCACAGAGCAGTCAAGGTCAAATGTATTCAAAAAGGGGGAGCATTTAGTCTCTGCTATGCCTGTGATTAGTTTTGTAGGGCAGGTCACTTGTTTCATGCTTGACTGATCCTCTTTGTGTATAGATGTGTATCTGAGTTGTACACGCATATGTATGTACATATATGACAGTGTATCTGAGTTGTACACGCATATGTATGTACATATATGACAGTGTATCTGAGTTGTACACGCATATGTATGTACATATATGACAGTGTATCTGAGTTGTACACGCGTATGTACATATATGACAGTGTATCTGAGTTGTACACGCATATGTATGTACATATATGACAGTGTATCTGAGTTGTACACGCATATGTATGTACATATATGACAGTGCTTCTAGTTTACTGCCACAAGAAGTTATGAGGACAAAGTTAGCGAGATAATTTTAAATTCTGTTCATGGCTGCATCTGGCATTGCTGGGAAATGAAGCTTTGGTTCTTTTCTCCATTCTAGTTGTTTGTGTGGCTTTGGGTAAGCCTCTTGATCTCTTTAAGCCTCAGTTTTCCTGTTCGTGTAATGGAGAGACTGTCTCTCTCTGACCTCAGAGAGAAGTTGTAAGACTGGAGTAGCACCCTGGATGAACAAGAGACTATGTGAACTTCCAAGGTTCCTATTCAAAGTTAGAGGGTTTCTCCAAAGACAGACATACCCAGTGACTTTTCCCCTTTTAGATCACTGAAGCTTACTCTTCTTAAGAGGCAAAACTATAGAAGATTAGTTCAAACCTAGTTTTGGATGGGAATCAGTGAAATGATTGAGATTCTCCTTGAGTAGGATAGATACAGCATCAAAAACATTTTGTGACTTTGGGTTGTTGAACTCATACCTTGCAACCACAACAGGCCTCAGAAGCTTTATGTCAGAAAGACAAGAGTTCTGGGTGGGAAGAAGAGTGATGGGGCGGAAGGAAACTGTGACCCACCCTGTCTGGTTAGTTACTGAGCCTCCAATAATGGGAAGGCCTTGAAGGCTCTAGGGCTGCAGGCTTCCACCTGAGCGGCTCCACTGCCGAGCTGTTGCCACCTGTGAACCTTGCTCAGCTTTCTTCCTGGAAATTCCCCTTTCCCCGCCTTTCCAATAAAACAAAAACAAGTGATATAGTTAAGATGGGCCACTCAGGAAGTGGAGACACATGAATCAGGAGTTCAGGGCCAGTTTAGGCTACATAGCAAGTCTGAGGCCAGCCTGGACTATACTGAGACCCTGCCTCAACAAAACAAAGCCCCATTCCTAACCATACACAAAACATAAAATGTACTTTAGTAAAGTATGACTAAGGATGACATCCCGGACCTTACACAGGCAAGGCAAGTGCTATACCACTGGGCTATCTATACCCTGTCTTGGTTTTTAGGGTCTCACTCTGAGCTCAGACTGGACTGAAACTTGCTATCTAGCCCAAGCTGGCTCTAAAACTCATATTTGTTCAGTGCCTTGCCTCTGCCTTCTGAGTGTTGGGATTACAGGAATGTGGCTTCTTGCCTGAGTAACATATTTTCAGTATTCATCCATATCGTAGCAGGATCAAAGTGTCTTTTCAAAAAGAGAAATAATACCTCATTGTTTTGCTATTTTGCTTCTATATCTTTAAAATACCCAAACTAATGATTTATCATGTAGTGGACATTTCTGGTGGGCTCAAATAGCCACTCAGTGTCCCCAGGAAACAAACAACAGAGCTTCTTAGGTTTAGAGAAAGAGCAGTAGATCAAAACTTGAAGCCTGAGGGGTATTCCAAAGGATACAATACATGGGCTTGGGTGTAGGCCAGCATCTATTCTGGTCAGTCAGAATCTGACTTGCTTCTGGGTTTCTAACTCCATGGCTAGCAGTTGGGATAGATATATTTCTGTTCTCTGATAATTCATCTGGCTCCTCAAGTGTCATCTTACTCAGGCCTAGACAGCCACTTGTCTTCTTTTGCAGACAAGAGGGGTAGACCTGTGCTTCCCATTGGGGAAGGAAGGTAGGGTGTGTCTCAGGGCTCTGACTACTTGGCATCCATGCCCCCCCCACAAGGATAGCATCCCCCATGCTTTCAGAGTGTTCAGGAGGGAGACTGAGCTCTGTGTTCATCACACTTGCACCATCCTCTACCCTGTTTTTATTGCCCTCAGGATAACACATCAGGAAAGGGGCTGGATCCTCTGCAGTACTGAATCTCTGTGGGGCCTACAGCAGTGGAATGTCTCCTCATTTGTTCCTGTTTCTTCTGAGAATGTTGTTATAGGAGCTTAGAGTGAATAGTGTATTTTTTCCAGAGCCTAAGCCTAGGTGCCTGAGAGTCAGCAAGCAGCATATACCTGACAGGTGAGCCCATAGGCTGTAAGTTTGTTGTTTTGAGATCTTAGAGTTACAGCTAATGGGAGGTCATCTGGGGCACACCAGGTTCCGGGAGCACCAGGTGCAGGATCCAGGTGAATCCCTGTAACCAAAGGTTGCTATTATCGTCATTTAAACAGGTAAAGAAACAGTTCCTCAGAGACAGCCTTGCTGTTTAAGGCCAAACAGCTCATTGCACCACTGCAGTGAAACCTTGATGAGTGGAGATGTCAGACGCAGGCTCCTGGACACCACTGTTTGTTGTCATTGAATAGGAGAAAGAGAACCACTTTGGTTGTTTCTGGTTTTAACGTTATTTTTAAATTCTTACCATGTAGCTCAAAGTAGCGTCAGACTCATTAGGTAGCCCAGGCTGGACTGGAACTTGCAATCTTCCCACCTCTAGCTTATCTGTTACCAATCATGGGGCCCTATCTCTAGCAAGGGGAGGCAAGGGGATGACTTATGAATATGAAACCATCCTAGTCTACATGACCAGTCGGGGCTACATATTGAGATCCTATCTCAACAAAACAAAACAGAAACAAAAACAGGTTTTTTTTTCTTTGTTGTTGGTGGTCGTTTTTTGAGACAGGGTTTCTCTGTGTGGCCCTGGCTGTCTAGAACTCCCTCTGTAGACCAGGCTAGCCTTGAACTCAGAGAACTGCTTTCCTCTGCCTCCCAGTGCTAGGATTTAAGAGGTGCACCACCACACATATCTCCTAGTGTCTTCCTAGGACCCTTCACAGGCCTTATCTCACTTTGTCTTTTATTTTACCTATGAGAACAGCTTTTTCTGTGGATATTGATGGCCAGGAAGGCAAAGTAGTTGGTGGTGGTCACAGTACTGAGAAGAGGTAGAACCAAAACCCAGCCTGAGACCTTGAACTCTTTTTGTTTGTTTTTCAAGGCAGCATTTCTCTGTGTACCCCTGACTGTCCTGGTACTCGCTCTTTAGACTAGGCTGGCCTCAAACTCAGAGATCATCCTGCCTCTATCTCCTCAGTGCTGGGATTAAAGGTGCGTGTCACCACCACCTGGCAAGGCCGTGAATCTTAATTCCTTGTCCACAAAGCGCGTGTGTTGCTGCAGCCCTACCAAGCCCATGGGAAGCAGCCAGGCTGACAGCTGTGAGATCTGCGTCTCCCCTCCCTCTGTTGCTCATTCTACCTTGTCTAGCTTCCTGGCCCCAAACCATACCTTCATAGGCAGAAAAGCCTAGCCATCATCCTCTTGGCACATAGTAGGTACTTGGTAGATGTGCCAGAACTGTTGTTTGAGGGCTTAGTGCTGGAGGCGATGGAATCCCAGCCAAGATCCTGATCCTAAAGAGAAAACACCAGTAGAATGCAAATGCTCTTACTTCCTCCGCCTTCTGCCAGAGTGAACCCCCACTTTCCAACTCCCAGGTGCCAGGGACTTGAAGAAAGGAGTTGCCCACGCTTTGCAGCCTTTGAATTATTCTCCTACTCCCAAGGGAAAAGAAGCAAGGGAGAGAGTCACATTAGCAAAGTGCTTGCAGAACCAGGCGTCACTCTTTGTGATTAGTAAAATGAATGATCCCTTGCTTTGCTCAGCATTTTGTAGTTTTCAAAGTGCTTTCTCAACCACTGTGTACTGTTTGATCCCCACAGCCTTCCTGATAGGTAGGCTGGGCAGAAATCACTTTTCTCCTTCCAGGCACTGAGACTTGGAGGGTCCTAAGCTGCCCCAGGTTTTTGACTAGCAAATAATGAAAACCTGGAGCAGGGGTGGGAGGCAATTGCTCCATAGCTCACTTTTTTTTGTGTGTGTGTATGGGTATTTTGCCTGCATGCATGTCTGTGTACTGGTGTTCAGGGAGGCCAGAAGAAGGTGTAGGATCCCGTGGAATTGAAGTTATAGACTGTAAGCTGTCATGTGGGTGTTGGAGATTGAACCTGGAACCTTTGGAAGTGCTCTTAACTGCTGAGCCATCTCTCCAACCCCTCCACTGCTTTCTTACTGTGTGAAAACCCCAGGACAAGCTTCAGTTTCTGCATCAGTAAAGTGGTGACCAGGGTAGCTATTTAGAGTACCCAGTGTTAAGTGTGATAATGAGTGGGAGGGATCAGCTAAGTGTCCACGCCCATTGTAGAGAATGGTGCTGGGTTTTTACTGAAGAGAACCAAGGCAAAGCACTGGTTCCTTTGAAGACAGTCTTTCTTCCCCAGTGTGAAGAGAAACAGGGTAGCTCTTTCTCCAACCTGGGAAATCTGCTGGTGGTCACCCTCTGACCCCTTCCTGCAATAGGTGTATAATAGGACTGGCCATGAGTTTTCTTTGATTTACAAATACTAGAGTTCTTTTAAAGGAAGATTATGAAATAGTTTTCTTTTGTGGACAGGAAACTATGGTAATTATGGTAAATATTTTATTCATTTGGTTTCTCCTTGTATTTTCTCAGATCCTCTAGCTCATTAGCTATGTAATCTTAGGCAAGTTAATTTGAGTTTTTTGGCTCTCAGTTTGTTCATCTGTAAAATGGAGAAGCAGTACTTACTTCAAAGGGTTGTAATGAGGATTAAATGAGCTACTCTGGGTAAAGAATTGTGCCCAGGGCATAATTAAATATACAGTAATGTTAGTTATTTACTACTGTTACTTCTGTACTTGGCAGCTGTCTCCATCTACCCCTCCTCCAGTTAAGATAACCGACTGATGGTCAAATGCAAGACCTGATTCCTCAGCTATTCCCTGGGCTAGCTACCGTTCTTTTTAATTCCGTTTATTCAGGAAGGCAAATTGTAAGCAAGTTGCCAGACAGTGATGTTATTATAGAGATAGCCTTGAATTCAGCTTCATTTTTTTAAAATGTGAATCATTCACAAAAACTTGAGAACTTCAATTCTCATTAGTAGCAAATCATTGGCAGCGCTCCCGACCATCCACTCTTGCTGAGATTTCGGTAGCAGCCAGTGGCTGTCCTAGGCATCTCCAAACAGGCAGACATTTCTTACTCAGTAGGTCAGAGCTGGGGAGCGCACTCAGTTTGCTGGGGCCTCCCTCCAGTTTGGCTGACCTCCACTCTGAGACTCTTTGGGGTTGCCTTCCCTACTTGTCTAATGCAGGTCAGTGTCTGTCACCCCTCTGACCTTTCAGATGTTGATGTTCTTTGTCACCAGAGCCACTTTGCACACCTGATAAGCAGCACCTGGCCATAGGCTCAAATCCTGTTGGTTTACATGTAATAAGCATTCACACCTGTCTTATACAAGCATCATGTAGATGTGCCCCCCTCCTCGTTTCTTCACTTTAGGGGAGAGACTTTGTGATATTAACTACTGTGTGAGAAATGGAAGGGGGTTCACATAGTAAGAAGTAGAAGAATTTGGACTCTAGACCATTCTTTCTGACGCTCTGGGTTCCTTCCCTGTCCTCCCTGCCTACCTTCCATTTCAGCAAAGGGCTCACTGGTCTCTAAACAGGTATAGCTGGTTTGCTGACGTCATTGCCACTGTGACTCACACTACACCCTACTTCTGCCAGTCCCTGTGCTGTACCTCCTGAATGCTCCAGAAAGTACATTTATAACAATGTTCATAAGTCCACCTTCCCACTGCAACTCCCCCAGCATCTGGGGCAGGCATGTATATTACATGCAACATTGATGTTTGGTTTTTCCTAGCAAAAGCACCTGTTCTCTTGAAATAGACTCACACACTGTGTTTTATCTCCCAAGCCCTGCCCCCAAGCTGCAGGAATCTTTGTTATTCAAGTGAGTGCAATTGATTGTCGACCCTATTTATGGTAAGTCCCTTCCCAAGTGTTTAACATTAACAGTCTTCAGTTTTCACATTGGTCTTGGAGTTTTGGGCCCATGACTTCTACTTTAGTCAAGTCCTAACAGATGAGGAAGGCAAGCCTAGTGAGTTACATCCTCAGCTGGAAGGAGGACACTTTAGGGAGAGAGCCTCTGTGTGAGAGCTGTACCTAGCCACTCTGCTAACCGCTTCTCTGAAAACTGCCTGGCCAGAAGTGAGGGCTAGCCCCAGTTCCTCCAGGAGCTCACAGGCTAAATAATACCACGGTTCTGGGATTTGTTTTTCAAAATCAGTTTTCTCCTACCCGCACCTACCCCTCCAGGCACATCCGTAGTTCACAGTGCCAAGATGTCAAAGGGACCCAGGAGGCAGTGCCCGAGGGAGCCCACAGTGCTCTGCACAGCCATTTTATGCCTCAGGCCAGCTCCTGTTTACTTTCTGTCTTCTGAACTCTCATGCATGGTCCACAGAACCCAGAGCTCACCTGAGTCTGGCTCACTGTCATATTCCTGGCATGGCCTGGTCCAGGTCCGGGTGCTGAGGAGAGTGGAGACATCATTTGGCTTGAAACTTACTGCTCCTGTGAATTTTTGTTTGTTTTTCAAGAAAGGGTTTCTCTGGAGCCTGTCCTGGAACTTGCTCTGTAGACCAGGCTGGTCTCAAACTCACAGAGATCTGCCTACCTCTGCCTCCGGAGTGCTGGGATTAAAGGTGTGTGCCACCACCATCTGGCTTGTGCCTGTGAATTTTTACATGGTCTACCAGAATCCTTTAAAAATTTCCTCTTATTCACTGTATTATTTGGGGTCTCTCTCTAAGGACAGAACGGACTGACCAGCCTATTGGAGTCAATAGGCAAAAAAACAACCACATTCTCTGGGGAATGCCTGAAACCTGAAACTGACCCTTTCTGTTGAAGCTGAGCTCAGCTTTGTCCTACTGTTGAAGGTACCCGGTGGAAGAGGCAGGGCTGGGTGGCCAGTCCTTGACCATCAGACACGTCTTCTGAAGGCCTGGGTGTAGAATTCGGCCTACTGTAGTTGACAGCACCTTTCCTTGGGCCATGGCCCAGAGGCTGCTTCTGAGAAGCCGCTGCAGCCTTAGGCCCCATTCTTCATGTTTCTACCTACCATACTATGCCAGGCTGGGTATAGGTAGATGCGGGGGGGCCTCAGTTATGGAAGCGAAAGTGATAGGTTTCCCAAACCTGTGAGGTTGATGGGCTTATCCAAATAATATCCATAAAAGGGAAAGAGATGGGTATTATGGGGGATTCAGTGAGAATAACTTGGGGTTCTGGGTCAAGCCATTGGTCAGTGCATATGTGGTGTGTATTGGGTGTTCTGGTACCTGATAGGAAATCTGACCCTGCTTTCCTGTGTTCTTCGTGATCGTTCGTCCTGCTACGCAAACAGGTGTACATGACATACTTGTCCGTTACATTATCTGTGGTGGCTATGGACTGCCTCGAGGAGGAAGCAAAGGCAAAGACAGGGTATCATTTCAAACATAGCTAACTGTGTGGACAAGCCTTGAATGACACAATATAGACAAGTTGAGACAAAGGCAATGTGTTGACATTTAAGTATGAGTTGAGGTGGAGAGGTCCCTGTAGACTCAAGGTATTACGGGAAGGAACTAAGTTGCTCCTTGGGAGGCAGGAGTTGGTAGGGTTAGAATAGAGCAGAGAGCAGGCATAAATGGGCATAGTTTGTAGAAAGGTGAGTGATTACTTTAAAAGAGGGTGCAAGTGGTAGCAATAAAGTTTTCTTTATTGTAAAAGCAAAGTGCATTCACATAAAAATGCGAATTACAACGCTAGAAGCACAAAGAAAAAATCTTTGTATTCCCCCGACCTGGAGAGTCTATATTCTCCTTTAATGTTTATCTAGCTCCTCCCCCCCCACCCCCTCCCACATTCTGCTCTTCTGCACCAAAATCTTGCATAGTGGTCAGGGTGTTTGGATAAATGGGATCCCCTGTTGGATTTTGTACAAGGGAAGCACATACATGAAGTGACTTGGGAATAAGCACCTGGCATTGTGAGCAGGCTAGATTGGAGCCTGTCATGCATGGTGGTTTTACCACTTAAGGTTTGGAACTTGGGACTGGAGGTATGGCTCAGTGATTGACAGCACTTCTTCTTGCCGAGAACCTGGAATCCTGCAGATTTCCAGTACCCACCTGCAGCTTACAGCCATTCATAATTCCAGTTTCAGTGTCCTCTTCTGACCTCCAAGGGCACTAGGCATGCATGTGTGAGCAAAACATTCATACACATAAAATAGGTAAATCTTTTAAAACGATTTGGAGCTCATTTCATCACTCACCCACCTCATAAGAGTGTCAAGTTGACACCTCTGATCTCCCAGGGGTCAAGGACAGGAATTTCACCAGTTATCTGAAACACTTGCTGCCACCTCCTGTTCTCCCTTTCCCCAGGACTCTTCCTCATTTGCCATCTACTTTGTCTAGAAGCCCTCCTCTGAACCCACGGACACAGAGCCAGTTTTGCCACACCACAGACCTTTCTATTGTGTGAGGTCATTTCAGGGGAGAAACTATATATAGCGGAGGACCAGCATCAGGACAGCCCTGCATTGTCAGGCCATTTAGCATCACCCTTCCGCTGATGCTGGCAGGGTCACCTCAGACTGATCTGTCTGGTGGGGGTGGGGCATGATAGGAACCGCCCAGGGTGTGTCCTCCACATAAGGCATGAGTCTCTCAGTCCATGTCTGAATGATGGAGTTGGTCTGGACCAGGATTCATAAAATGTTTTTAATACTGAAACCTTTGCAGATGGAGTCATAAGAGGCTCGGTAAATACAACCAAATGAACACTGCTTTGACGGAAGTCAGGGAGAATGGGCCCCAAAGATTACACTTAGGTCTTCAGGTCCTACAAAGTGCACATTTTGAAAACTAGACAAAATGCTCCTCCGAGGTGTCTTCCAGCCTTAGAACTCTTGGGTCTAGCCTTGTGTGTAGTCCCTGGAATAATTGTTCTTAGCTTTAGGACCTGTTAGAGACTGTTGGTTATCTTGGACAGATGAGGGTTGTGGTAGAAGACAAATCTCAGGGCAGTGTTTTGCGGTCTGTTTGGTTTTGGTTTTTTCAAGACAGGGTTTTCTCTGTGTAGCCCTAGCTGTCCTGGAACTCACTCTGTCTACCAGACTGGCCTCAAACTCACAGAGTGTCCTGCCTCTGCCTCCTGAGTGCTAGGATTAAAGGTGTGTGTTACCGCCGCCCAGCAGAGCAGTTTTTTTGTAGTGGGGACAGTCAGAGGACAGCACAGTTTGCCGCTTTGGTTTACCCTACTGGCCTGGACTTTGAAGACTTGTTATTTCTGACCTGCTCCTGCCTGCCTTTCCTTTTAGTGCTGATTTGCTCCAAAGAAGAAATGAAAATGAGGATGTGATGCAGGGAAAGTGCATTTAATTTGAGCAGCCTGGGGCTGCCTGAGTTCCTCACTTTATGTAGCGTATTTGTGGAGTACAGTGGTGCCTTTGGCAGAAATAGGAAAGCCCAAATCTGGGGCCAGTTTTCCTTCATTCAACAAGCATTTGTGGAACACTTGCTTTGTATTCATGGAAAAGCTTAAAACGGAGACCCCAGCTATATTAGGACCCCATATATCTCAAGTAATGCAGAACAACTGAATCTAGCTTAATTTGGCAAGAAGGACCCACAAGCAGAATTGGTGCCTGGAGAAAGTCACCTCTTTTGCTCAGCTCTTTGTCAGCATCTTTCTCTGCTCTCTGGCTGCTCTGTCCAGGGCTCACAGGTCCTGTGTGTTCCTGCACAGTTCCAGTCATGCTCAGATAAACTGAGGTCTCTCCGCTTCAGAATCTGCATTCCTAGAGGGTCAGGTTGATCCTGCTCAGCTCAGGTGTCCACCCTTGGTCTTCTTAACTCCAGTCAGGAGATGCAGTCACATAAGACAGAGCAAGTCTGGCATCGGCCATTCCAAACACTGCAGACTGGGGACAGTTCCAGAAAACGTGAACTGGGAGCTGCGCAGCTCTGAAGCTCTGTGCTCCTGTAGACCTTCATGAGGAATTCTGGTCCTGGGAAGGAAACCAAGTGTGTGAGGAACATGTCATAGCCACACAAGGAGGCAGTGAACAGTTCCCTTGGCGGTGCTTGCTTGCTGCCTAGAAGGTTCTCCCAGCAAGGGCTGTTGGATCAAAGAGCAGGGCTCCCTGAGCAGAGCAGCAAAAACCAACCAGGTCAGCTCAGGGAAGGGAGTGCCCTGAGACTACTGCCCCCAGAACAAGCCTGGCGATGGTCAGGAATAGAGATAACTCTGTCTTTGGGACTTTCCCCTTGGTAGTCTCAGCCTTCTTACTCATCAACTTGTTCCATGGTCTAGCATACAGAACCAACATCCATGGGATACCAGTGTAACCAGCCACTGAATCTCTACAGGGGCTTGGGCAGGTCAGACATTAAGGAACACATACATGTCCTCATATCTTCTCCATTCGGGAAGCTTGCATGAAGGCACAGAGAAAAGGGCTAGGAAGGAGCACTAAACTAAGCTAGAGCAAGGGTTCAGGGAGGGACTAGCAGGTATGTTTTTCAAAGAGGGGCATTGACAATTAAGGCCTGAAGGATAACTTGACTGCAGAACTTAGGGACAGATCTGGTGAACTGTGGCCAGCTGGATGCCAGGGACCTGAGAGGACACTTCTGGAGTGGGATAAAAAGGAAGGGATAAGGAAAGATGGAGACCACCTAGAAGAACAGGGTGCTCCAGGCAGAGAGGGATGGGTTTGGACTAAAAGTGCAAGGTTGTAGAAGCTCATTGAGAAAGTCTGCAGTACCTGATGACTGGTCAGCTGCTATAGTGGGAGAGCTAGAGGTGTGGAAGCAGATGGTAGGAGACTTTGGTACAAACAGGATTGTATGAGTGTATGGGGGGGTGCACATGCATGGAGTGCTGGAGCTGGAACCTAGGACCTTGCATGTGCACTAAGCAAGTGTTCTACCCCTGAGCTAAGATTTACCAAGCCCTGATTGTTCCCTCAAGGGAGCAGGAGCACTGCTGGAAAGTTTGTAGTTTCTAGCCTAGACTGGGGAGAAGTTAATGTATTCGAAGCAGAAAAGGAAGTTCTGGGGTAAAGGGGGAGACTGCTGGAGAATAGATCTTGCTCTGCTTCTTAGGAAGTGTGACCTTGGCCAAGTGGCCCCAGCTTCCTCTTCAAAATAGGAACATCTGCCCAGCCCCTCAGAGAGTTGGAGGAGAGTCAGAGGTCATGTGTGTGACAGTGCTTGTACATGGCAAGCTTTGTAGGTGTAGGCATCTTTTTAGCATAGCCTTTGATGTGATGCTGCTACACAGTGACCCCCTGCAGGATCAAGGAGACCCAGTGGGTCTAAGATGTGACTTGATATTGGCTCCACCCAAGCTACCCCATACTCGCGTTCAGATGACATACTTCTGTGTGTTACTTGGGCATGGTGTGAAGCCCTATCTGAATGACCTTTTAGGTCTTCATTCCAGATGACTTATTTTTTTTTCCCCAGACAGCGTTTCTTTATTTAATTTTAGCTGTCCTGGGACTTAGTTTGTAGACCAGGCTGACTTTGAACTCACAGAGATCCACTTGCCTCTTTCTCCCTGCTGGGATTGAAGGTGTGTGCCACTACCACCTGGCTCCAGATGACTTCTGTTGGTCTTCCATGACTGCTCACTATGTGTGTAGTCAGGGCAGGACTGGGTCAGGAGGGAGATGTCTGAGCCCATCTTCCAAGAGAGAAAGGCAATAAAGAAGGACCTGTGGGTAGGCAAAATGATGTCCGGGTGTGGAATGTGAGAGCCTCTTGATGGTTTTGGCCACTCCTCTGTTCATCCATGCTGGCCTCTGTGACCTGCTTGCCATTAAGAAAATCATGTTCCCAAGATACCAGGAAAAGGGGAATGGTGAAATGCTATAGCTGGTTTTGCAACCGGCCTAGGCAGAGGACCCAGATGGAGACAGTGAGTGGTGGTAGCGACCAAAATACTAGCTAAAGTCCAGAGCTCGTTGAGTCTAGGGAGGTAGAACAGGCTTCAGGAAAGGGCCAGGGTAGGCAGAGGAGAGGCTGTGGTGTTCCTTCCCATTGTACCCTACCCTCTCCAGTCTAATACTTCTCCCCAGCTGCCCTCCTGTAGGATGGGGCCCAGCTCCCCTCTGCTCTCAGTGACCTGCTCTTCCTCTGGATCTTCCACAGCTTTCTTTAACCAGGCATGCCTACCCTCTGGTGTCCTCACTGCCTTTGGTGTGTGTCTTTCTCACCCTATAACTTCTTTAGATTTTTCTGTTCATTCCCGCCCCCCCAGCCTCTGTGGGAGCTGCCTGCTCTCCCCCACCACAGGACAGACTTTGAATTCCCATGCCAGCCTGTTCCCAAACTAGGCCCATTGACATATTTCTTTTCCTAAAACGCAGCTGCTGTGTGTTCCCCTGACCTGCCCAGCTGTTCTTGTCCTCAACCAGAGTCGTCACTTGTGACAATAAATAGGGAATGAAAAGCAGAGGGTTGCCAAGTGCCTGTTGGCTGCCCTTCCAGCTGCCCAAATTCTTACTGGGAAACAACCTTCGCAGACACATAATAAAGCTAACCCCAGTACTTCCTGTGTCCACTTAGGATTTTACATGTATTATTTTATCTTCATGGAAGCCACTGAACTAAGTTGTATATTTATCCTCTTATAGGTGAGGGAGATTAAGGTTCAGAGATGTTATATAATTTCACCAGCACCATCAGTAAGTTGAATCAGACTAGAACTTGTGTTGGTCCGACTCCCATGGTCATTGTCCTAGCGTTGGTGGTGTCTTTGCCACCCACTGCAGAAGGAGAGTTAAGGGAGTGCAAAGCAGATTTCCAAAGCCCATTTAAACCCCAGCTTCTCCTGTTTCCCATTTGGCTGTCACAAATTGTTGCTAGCACAGTTGAGGAAACCCCACATTGTCATTCTCAGAGCTGAACGCTGTGTTCTCCATACCCTGGGCAACACAGAGAACATGTGGGTGGGAATGGTCTGAGTATTTCTCTTTACTGTGGATTCTCACACACCAGTGGCCCATTTCACAGTTAGGAAAATGCCTTCCTGAAGCCCTAGACCAGTGGTTTTCAACCTTCCTAATGCTGTGACCCTTTAATACAGTTCCTCACATTGTAGGGACCACCAGTGTTTTTCCTTAATAACTGTAATTTTGCTACTGTTAGGAATTGTGTAAATATTTGATATGTAGGATGGTCTTAGGTGACTCCGGTGAAAGGGTTATTCAACCCCCAAGTGGATGCGATCCATGGGTTGAGAGGCACTGCCCTAGACCTTTATTTGATGTGATCTTGGCAGAGGGGTTTCCAAAGGAGAAATAGCTGTCGAATCCCTTGACTCCTCTGCAGCAGCCTTCCCACTGAAACTCTGGTGCTGCCCTGTTCTGATATGTCCACAATGTGTCCTCTGATGCACATTCTGGACTGACTTGGGACACTTCTGCTCTTGAAGGTAGGCCCTTTTTGTCTGTCATTGTCTGCGAGTGGCAACTGTCAATGGGAAGAAAAAATGTATTGTAATCTCTGAGGACTATGGCAAATGTGACATTTGAAAAGCATATTCACCAGGCAATGGTGGTGCACGCCTTTAATCCCAGCACTCGGGAGGCAGAGGTAGGTGGATCTCTGTGAGTTCAAGTCCAACCTGATCTACAAGAGCTAGTTCCAGGACAGGCTCCAAAGCTAGAGAGAAACCCTGTCTCCAAAAAACAAAACAAAAAAGAAAAGAAAAGCATATTCACTATTATAAACACATTTTAGGTTTTGAAAATATATTGTTAAAAACAGAACTATTGAAAGTAGAGTTTGACAAAATCTTGCCTTATACAGCCTTTCTCAAGTGAAACATGGCTAGGTATCGGGGTGTGTGTATGTGTGTGTATTTAAGTCTGCATATTTATTAAAAAGAGAAGTGTGCTCTGAAACGTCACCTTTCATCTCTCCTTCAGCCTTGAAGGGATGTGGTGAAGGTCTTTGCGAATGGTACCCATTTTAGGGGGCTCAAGAGAAGGTCCTAAGCTTAAACAGGTGCAGTAAACACTGGTTTGCTAACCATGATCAGGCTACAAAGGGAAACCTTGAAGCTTAGTGGCTAGGAACACAGATTTAGATCAGGTTAAAGCACAGTTTAAATCCAAAGTGTGCTGCTTAATGATTGCATTGCTTAGCTTATGTGTTATTGTTTTAGACAGGGTCTTAG
The DNA here is from genome assembly GCA_004026605.1 of Ondatra zibethicus. Lineage (NCBI taxonomy): Eukaryota > Metazoa > Chordata > Mammalia > Rodentia > Cricetidae > Ondatra > Ondatra zibethicus. Next base: position 22,144 of record PVIU01005293.1, on the reverse strand, counting down.
ACTTTGTAGCCCAGGGTGATCTAGAAAACTGTATAACCCAGACTGACCTTGAATTATCCTCTTGTGTCAGCCTCCCAAATTCTGGGATTGTGTTAAGATTATAGTTGGGTGCTATTATGCCCAACTTGTATTCCTTAACTCTTAATATCTCAATTCTTTCATGTCTTAAATGATGGTGATTGACACCGAGCTTATAGTGTCGCTGTGAGGTTCAGTGGAGTAGTCCTACTGCCTGGCACATAGCTCTACTCAGGCACTTGGCCACAGTAGACACTGTTCTTATCTACCCAGTCTGTCTTGTCTTCATTGGATCAAATATCCTAGGGCCCAGGTGTCTCATTTGTGGCTTTGTGGCTCTTCGCTGTATGTGTGGAGAAGGGATCATCTGCTTCTGTCTGAAGCAGATACAGATGGTCCTAACTCCCACTGGGGTTGTATCCCGATTTAAAAATTAAACAAACCCACCCACGAATTAAAAATATCATTAAGTCAAAAACTTATTTTTTTCAAGACAGGGTTTCTCTGTGTAGCTCTGACTGTCCTAGGACTTACTCTGTAGACCAGGCTCACCTTGAACTCATAGAAATCCACCTGCCTCTGCCTCCCAAGTGCTGGGATTATAGGCATGAGACACCACTGCCTAACTAAATCAGAAACTCTTAGCTAAGCCAGGTTTGGGGGTGTTTGTATAGTCCCAGCTTCTCAGAAGGTCTCTAATTCTGGGTGATTGCTTGAAACCAAAGGTTCTAAACCATCCTGGAAAAACATAGTGAGATCTCTGTCTCAGATATATGTGTTAGTTATACATTAATCTATTAGTATTTATTATATATCTGTTGGGCCTCGTAACTTGGGGTGGTCTTGGATAAGTATACTCAGAATACTTAACATTAATCTATAATTGAGCGGAATTATCTAATAAAGCCTACACTTTAAGGAAGTACTGAATAATTGTAACATCTGTTGACTATTGTATTGGAAGTGAGAAACAAAACGGTTCTGTGGGTGTACCTTTGTACCAGTGGTAAACAGAAGCACACTAAGTTGAAAACTGAACAGCCACAACTCAAATGTTTATTAAATTTGTACATGCTGGGCCTTTACTTGATCCTGGGCTTGCAGTTGAACAAAATAGATAGGATCCTCCTCTCAGAGGACCCTCCAAATAGTGGGAAAACACATGATATTCACATAATTAAAATTAACAAATACTATTGTGTGAAAGTAGGAGATATGGGGACAGAATTATGGGATCAGAGAAATGAGAATGGGGGGATGAAAAAGACTTCCCTGAAGCAGAGACACAGCTAAGCAGACTCATGAAGGTTGATACTAATGGAGCTATGTTTATTTCATGTGGCCCCATCCCTGTTGAAAACTACCTTTGAATGATTTAAAAAAAACAAAACAAAACCCTCCTCAGGGCTGGGGCATCTCTGCCAGAGCCATGACTGGCAATAGAGCATGTGTTTTATTTCCGCCTCTGCTGGCCAGTCCAGTTCTTGTGCCATTGACACAACCAAAGGAGGCTCTGAGCAGGGAACCTGAACAGGGCTTTTGGATAGCAACAATCTTGACATCTACTAAGGAAGAAGCCGTGGCTTTGTCAGGTTTGTCCTCCTAGTGAGAGTACTTTTTCAGGGAGCTGGAGGAAATCTGTGTCCAAAGTACTTCCCGGTGCCCCTGTGCTGATCAGCAAGCGCCTGGAGGTTAGCTTCCTTGGTATGCAGTCGGTGACTGTCTCCTGGCTTCCCCATAGTAGCTGTCTCTTCCACAGTGTGCTGTGGAGAAGGGCCACTAGGCAGAAAGGGAGGGACTTTTATGCTGCAGGAGACAGGTCAGATTCAGAGTTCCAGAGCCTGGGAATTCCCCTCCCCCAGGACAGGTGTCTATCCTGAGTTTTATGCTCTTGTTATTTGATCTGGAATATCATGACTTGTCTTAGTTCCCTATTGCTGCAGTGATACACCATGACCAAAAAGCAAGTTGGGGAGGAAAAGGTTAATTTGGCTTACATTTCCACATTGTAGTTTATCACTGAAGGAAGCTAGGACAGGAACTCAAACAGAACCTGTAGGCAAGAGCTGGTGCAGAAGCCATGGAGGGGTGCTACTTACCAGCTTGCTCCCTGTGGCTTGCTCAGGCTGCTTTCTTTTGGAACCCAGGACCACTAGCTCAGGGATGGCACCATCCGCAATGGGCTGGGCCCTCCCACCTCATTTACTTATTTTTTTTTAAATGCCTGCATGCTTGCCTACAGTCTGCTCTTATGGAGGCATATTCTTTTGGGGGGCATTTTCTTAATTGAGGTTCCGTCCTCTCAGATGACTTTAGCTTGTGTCAAGTTGACATAAAACTAACATGGCCCTTTTTACTTTTTCCCTTGTCTTCTCATCTGAAACATACACTCCATAGGAAGAGGTAATGGACTCAAATACAAGTGAAAGTTTAAGAGCCCACATGAGGAGGAACCATTGCTTCACCATAGCATTGATTTATGGAGGAGATAGGAAAGTTTTTGTTTAGTTCAACAGTGACCCTGTAGGGCTTGGCATGACACCTGGCTCATCAAAGGTGCTTAGCACTACTGAGATTGAAGAGGTCCCCTCTGGCACTTTACAGATAGATGTGGACAAATTCTAACACAGGTTTTTGGCTCCTTTCCCAAGACCTGGCAATTTATACATTAGCTGCCTAGTGACAGAACATCTAGGGGATGTTTGAGGAACTTGAAATTATGCCATCAGGAACTGGGGACTGCTTAGCAAGAAAACACAAATGCTTAGGGTGATCAAAAAGGCTTCTTTAAATCCTCCTAAGCCATCATCATGGCTCTCTTAGCATTTCTTACCTGGCATGGAGTGCATGTAGCACTGTGTCCACCCTCCCGCGGAACTCATGGTAACCCATGAGGTGGGTTATTGTCTCTCTTAACTAAGAGAGGAAATTGGGGCTTAGGTAAAATGTTTTACCCTTGGTTTTAAGTGGATCTGTCTAACTCTGTAGCCCACAGTTACTGTAAGATCTGAACCCTACACAGGTCGTTGTGCCTGGAGGTTTGTGTGATTTTTGTAGAGTTACCACTCATGGATAGAACTTCCTGGAAGTTAAGTTTTCTGTTCCCCATAAGAGAGAACTTAAGAAAGCAGTCTAAAATAGGAACTCACTGCCCCTGAGAGCCTTGCTCCCCCTGGAGAGCTCAGGTCAGCGGGGGCAGGGGAGGGTGGTGCTTGCATCAGATAGGGCATGTACCACATGGTATATAGGACCTCTCCAGCTCCAGCAGGACCTGATTCTGCAAAAGACAAGCCCTGGTGTGATGGCCTGGCAGAGGCTCTTTCTGAACAGTATAAGGCATGAGCAGTAAGCTCCAGACTTCATTGTAGTGGCTCATTCTGAATTTCTTATTTACTTTTGTTTTTGAGGATTAGTTTAGGTTCCCTCCAGCAGGAGCTAGACATCATTGTGTTCCTGCTCCCCTTTGTAGGGGATTATACAACCACCTGGCCAGATGTCTGGCCTTGGCATGGAAGCTGGCACTGAGATGGGCCTGGGAACAGGACATACCTACTCTGTGCTGCTGTTGCTAATCAACTAGTCCTGGAATTTGTGGGGCTTCAGAGCTGGTTATCCTTTAACCTTTGCTCGGCCTCGTTGACTTTTTGTGGGTACATCATTGGTTTGGGGGTACAGAAAGGTATTGTGTGATTCCAGAGTACCTCCTCAAAGTACCAGATGGGTAGGAACATTCTGTAAACCTCAGAGGCTGCAGGAGGAGCATTATCCGGCAGTGATAAGAATTGACCCTGCTAGATGCAGATGAGTCTGCCTTTTTAGCGCCAGGGCTCTGGAGCAGGATACCAGAGTGGGAAAACCCCCCTACAGGTCACGCTGCCTAGCTGCCTATCCAACATGCAGTTGCTCCACTTAATGGCCTGGCGAGGTCTGCCAGACTTCCCTTGAGCAAGGCTAGCTCTTAACTGCCCTTGCTTATTTTTACCTGTCCCTCTACAGCATTGTTTTTTAACCTGTGGGTCGTGACCCCTTTGAGAATCAAACTACCCTTTCACAGGGGTCACATATCAGAAATCCTGAATATCAGATATTTGCATTACAATTTATAACAGTAGCAAAAATACAGTTGTGAAGTAGCAATAAAAATAACTTTATGTTGGGGGTCACCACAGTATGTAGGACTGTATTAAAGGGTCGCAGCATTAGGAAGGTTGAGAACCCTTGCTCTACAGAGTGTGTTTTGATGCATGTAGAAGCCATGTGTTGCCAGGAACAGGGGCATTAGAGGTTGGAGGAGAACCTGGAGGGTGCCAGAATGTGATAGAAAGGGACCTGACTGTGGAGACTGGGGTACTCTGGCAACTCCTAGGGTTTCTATTCTTTATTCTTCAATGCTGGTGATCAAACCTAAAGCCCTCTATATATGAGACAAGGACTCTTAGAGTTACATTCCTGTTTTCCCTTGGGTCTCCTGTAGAGATTTTTTCCCCTCTTGTCCTGTTTCTTGTCTGCTTCCTTCTGATGAGGCAATCCCTGAGCTAATAGGCCCTTTTAGCTGCCTCAGTAGCATCCTCTTGTCTGCCCACCTGGTGGTCCAGAGATCTGGAGATTTAGCCTCTTCGACACATATTCTATGTACTGTTTTCCTCCTGGCCACCTACCCTTTTAGAACATCCTCTTCGTGCTGGCAATGTTAGAGACTCAGTCAGACATACTTCATTGAGCCTGCTGTCCTTCCAGACACTATTGTCTTCTGTAAGAAGTGACATCTTACCGACAGCTTAACCCTCAAGGACAAGTCCAGCGGTGGGAATTTCATGGATGGTGGCAAGATGACAACACGGGAGCAATAAAAGGAAATGAGCATTTTTGGAGTACCATACAGGCACAGGCACATTCTGTTTTCTCTAACACTGAGAGGTGCCATCACTATCTCTGTCTCACAGACCAAGTACTAAAGCTTGCTCGAGGTCACAGAGTCAGCGAAAGGGTGGGATCTGAATGCGGATTGTGTTCTGCTTGACTCCCCTTGGTCTGTGACACCTGGAGCTGTCAACCAGGGCTTAATGAGCCAAATGGTTAGGCACATGGAGCTTTGGAAGGGCGCGAGTTGGTATCTCTAATGGGGGTTGCTCAGTGGATGCCAGGATTTAGGATTCAGATATCCAGAAGTGGAATGAAAACAGGTGGTAATAGGTGTAGTATACCCAAAATTGTCTCCTGGAGTACACAAAAACACACTTTCCAGAGTCCTCAGTGGAAGGAGGTTGTCTCCCCTCCTGATCCAGCCCTGAGACAACCATGGTATGAGAAAGACCAAAAATCAGGAAAGTCAAAAAATACTTAACTAAATATTGTGTGTCTGTTAGCTTTTTTTCTCAATCCTTTGTGACAGTTAACTTTCTATTACTGTAACATAATACTGAAATAAGATAATTTCCTTAAAATGAAGAAAGGTTTGATTTGACTCATAGCTTCAGAGATTTCAGTTCATGCTCCTTTGGCTCTGTCACTTTGAGCCTGTGGCAGCATAGTACCTTATGGCAAAAGCCCATGGCAGAAGAGACCTGCTTATTACTGCCAGGAAACAAAAACAAGATGGGCCAGGGTGTGAGTATTTCCTCCAGTTAGGCTCCACCTCTTAAAGGTTCTACTAAATTCCAGGAGTGCCACAAGCTGATCAAGCCTTTAACACAGGGATCATTGGGGTTCATTTTAGCTCTAAGCTACCATATCCTTCTTGCCACCATGAGTCAAGCCTTTAAACCCTTCAGGGCTCTGATGCTGCTCTTTCCACCTCTGCTCTTGCCTATTTGAGTTCCTCAGGAGCCTTTGCCATGGCTTATCTACCTCCTTCATCTTGCCTCTTCTTCTGACCATCCTAAATCTTAGTGGACTGACTGTGAATCAAGGCTCACTGCTCCCCACCTAGCTAGACACTAAGAAAAGTTTATTTGTTTAAAGATTTATTTATTTGTGTGTGTGTGTGTGTGTGTGTGTGTGTGTGTGTGTGTGTGTGTGTGAGAAGTACCCTTGGAGGTCAGAAGAGGGCATTGGATCCTCAAGGTTGTAGTCAAAGGTGGTTGTGAGCCACCTGGTGTGGGTGCTAGGGACTGAACTTGATCCCCTGGAAGAGCAGCAAGTGCTCTTAGTCACCGAGCCATTTCCCTGGTCCACTAAGAGAAGTTATGAAGTGGTGACTTCATTTCTTCAGTCTTCAGCCGGGTCTCTGAAAGCTGTTGTGTTCCTTAGCCCCATGCTGTGTCACCGGGGCCAAGGACATAGTGTGCTTAGTAGAGGGGATACCTGTTTCTATAATGTGATGTTCCTGAAATGAATATACTAGGAGAAGGGACCTCAACTGCCGGTGCTCATCTCAGGATCTAGTAATGCACCCACGTTCTCTTCAGCAAACTTGCACATACCATCTCTTGGTGAACATCTGTGTGGCAGACTGTGCCACAAAATTTAGTGAACCAGAAACTGACTAAAGTAACTTCTGCCATTTAGAAACTTGCTGTGTCATCTGGAGAGGCCCTGTGTGGAAGCAGCCTATTCTAGAGACTCTTGTATGCTGGGCAATGCAGACACAATGTATAGACCACAAGTGTGTGGGTTTGTGGACCACAAAGAGGACATAAAGTGCTAGGAGCAGGCCAAACCCAAGGAGCCAGGAGCAGGAGGGCTTCATAGCATGACATCTGAGCTGGGTACAGAGGCATTAGGGTCAACAGCTAGAGGAGGGGTCTTTAGGAGGGAGACACAGAGGCCTCTGGTGGTCTGGGAGTACATGGAGATTGGTGCTGGGTGTGGTCTGAGCACAGAAGAAGGGAATGAGAGAAGACTATGTCCCAGATGTCCAGATGGCTCACTCTTCCCTGCATCTTGGTCTCTACACCTGTTAGGAGCCTTCCCATGTCACTGTTTCTAAAATTAAGTCCCTCTTATTACTCTGTTTTTCTGCTTTATTTTTGGTCTAACTTTAGTATAGAGTGTATGCTACATGTGAACAAATAGTAGGTACTGAAATACTTGTTAAAAATGAATGAGTGGGGCTGGAGAGATGGCTCAGTTGTTAAGAGCACCAGCTGCTCTTCTAGAGGTACAGAGTTCAATTCCCAGCAACCACATGGTGGCTTACAACCATCTATAATGGGATCTGATGCCTTCTTCTGGTGAGCATAAAGACCAAGCATGTGTGCGTGTGCGTTTGTGTATGTATGTATGTATGTATGGTCAGATGGTGGTGGCCTATACCTTTATTCCCAGAACTTGGGAGGCAGAGGCAGGCAGATCTCTATGAGTTCTAGGCCAGCCTGGTCTACATAATGAGTTTCAGGACCATGAAAAGAGACTGTCTCAAAAAAGAAAATTAATAATAATGTGTGAATGAACTGTGCTGAGGTACATAGTTTTAGAAAGTTTGATCTCCATAATGAGTTCAACTTTCATCTATTTTTTAAAGGATTTTAAAAAAATATGTCTTTGTGAGTGTGTGTGTGTGTGTGTGTGTGTGTGTGTGTGTGTGTGTGTGTGTGTTTACCTGTGAAGATTAGAAGAGGGCATTGGATTCCCTGGAGCTGGAGTTACAGACACTTTGATCTGCCTGAAGTAGATGCTGGGAACCCAACTAGGGTCTTCAGGAAGAAGGATTGCACTCTTTCACCATAAGCTATCTCTCCAATCTCTGGCTTTTACCTCACAGGTGTCAGAGAGCCTTGGAATGTTTTTGAGCAAGGGAGACTATTCCTAAGGAAGATGGGTTAGAGCAAGAAACATGCCTCTTTTTTGGCTCAGTCTACCTGCAAAGCCATTAGCTCCTTGGCCCCAGCCCTGCTGGTAGAGAGTATAGCCTGTTTCTGAGAATGGTCCCTTCGTTTAGAGCCACGTAAAGGTGCTTCCTCCTAACAGTGGAGGGAGCATGAACTGACCCCAGTCTCTTGTGGGTCTGAGCACTATTGCTGTCCTGGACACTACTGGTAGAAATGGTAATTCAGAGTCTTTCTGGAAAGCAGTTTGGCAAAGGGACCAAGAACCCTAAAAATATCCCTGCTCTTTGACCTAGAAATTCTCCAGTGAGGATTCTATCACAGGGAACCACGTTGAAATGTGTTCAGAGCTTTATATATGAAGACTTTCATCTCAGTATAAAAAACGAGAAACATGCAATGGGTAGAGCTTAGTGTGTGCCTGCCCTTGATTATATCCCCAGCCCTGATTTTAGAAACTGAGTTACCTAAAGGGTAATTCAAGCAGCTCTTCACTTCAGTCCCTTCATCCCCATCACCACTCAAATTCTGCCCACTGCAGAGGCCTTAAGACAATCCTAGGCCAGGCCCTTTCACTCCTTGTCCATCACAGCAGCTCAGAACCCCATGTCCTCCTCTGCTTCCTCTCCTCAAAAGTCTTCCATCTTTGGGGGGCAATATCTAAACAGTGTCACTGATCCAAGAGTCCTTGCTGCCCTGCCCTAGAGACTGTATATTCTCGGCACTTGTAACTTGATCTCTCACTGTCTTTTTGTGAGTCTCTTCCTGACTAGCTCTGACCTTGAAAGTGTTTTCTCTGACCTTGCTCCCTGGCCTGGGGCCTAATGCACAGTCAGTGCTTCAGACGTTTTTTTGAATGAGTGAGTGAGTAAATGGAGGCATGATGCTGTAAGGCTTCACTTGGAGAATTGCATTCGATGCAGTACCCAGCACATAGCATGGTAAGCACCAAATAATTGTTTGCTGGACAAATCTATGTGAAATAAAAACAGCAGGATTTCTTTTATTTATAATAGATTTTATTTACTTTCTGAGTACCAGGCAGAGCCAGCCAGGCATCTGAATTTGTACTGAGCTGCCACAGGCGACTCTGGCGAGCAGCAAGGGGTTGAGACTAACTGAGCCAGAAGCTGGCATCAGAGTGAGGCTGTTATAATGCTACAAGCTTCAGGTGTGCACACCATATGATCCCAGCAGTATGTGTGTGAATTGAGAAGAGAAAGAAAATACCTCAGTGTGTTATTGCTAGTTATTTTTAGGGGAAGGATATGGGTGACTTACATTTTTTCTTTTTATGTTTCTATTATGTAATTTCTCTGTGTGTGGCATATGTCATATTTTAAACATTTAAAAAGTCAGAAAGGTGTTTGGGGGAGGGGTTCCTAATTGTTCCTGGCATTGCAGATTGTGGGATCTGTTTCCTTTCTGCAGCTCCTGCCAGCTCCAGGGCTGATCCTGGGCATTGGGTCTATAACCCATCCTCTGGTAAACCAAGTAACTGCCTTGTGGTCTGGGAAGTGTAGAGCTAGTTAGTTCTTAGGTCCAGAGCAGGCTGCCTGGGGCTTTAGGGTCCTCAGGAAGAAGGGACACAGGTAATGTGACAGACTCTGGTGTGATGGGATTTTGTTTAAAAATTTGCCAGTGATGGTGCTGGAGAGATGGCTTAGTGGTTAAGAGGATCCAGGTTTGATTCCCAGCATCCATATGGTGGCTCACAACCATCTGTAGCTCCGGTTTGACGTCCACAGGCACCAGGCACACACATGGTGCACAGACACACATGCAGGCAAAACATCCATACACATAAAAATAAAGAAAAAAAACTAAAGAATTCACCAGAGAAAAATCTTTCGTGAGGCTGACTTGGAGTACAGTGGGGGTAGCACCTAGGACTGGATGTGGACCCACACAGCAAAGACTTGTGACACTGGGGTCTAGGTAGTTGGCTGTCTTAGCAGACAGCTTGAAGGCAAGCGGGACACCATTATTAGAAAGGTGAGACAGATTGTATGAACTGACTGGTTGGGAAAAGCAACCAACTAGAGGCAGGCTCCAAACCAGAACGTTCTCAGCTTTGCTTTGGAGCAGCTAACAGGTGAGGCTGTGTCCCATGGGATGTGCTGGCTTTTTTGTTGTCTAATGCCACCCTCCTCCTCTCAAAGTCTCTTCGGTATCTTTCCCTTAATATGTTCTCTCTTTGAAAATATGTCCATCTTTGCTCCTGCCTCCTTGAGCTGTCCATTTCCTTGCTTCTGGAGGTATCTCGGGCCCTCCTGAGGGCAAGCTGGAGCCTTGTACATCTTTGAGGTCTGCATAGGAGCATGTGGTTCCTGGCCCATAGTCAGAGTTCACTGAGGGAGGGGTGCTTGGCATTTATCTCCTTGCCCAGTGTAGCACAGAGGGCTCTGCTATGACTGTCTCCTGTCTTGTGCTTCCCTGGATCACCAAGGCGACGAAATGCTCTCTTGCAAGCAAATAGCATCCCTGGTCAGAGCTGCCAGCCTTAGCAGTTCTTGACCTCTGTCTGAGCTGAAACCAAGAGAATGTCTTTCCCACCAGCCCTGAGTTGAGCCTACAGGGCTCTCTGTTCGTTTTGTGGTTATACCGAAAATGGATAGCTCCTGCTGCCTGGTGTTGTCTGCTCCTCCTCCTTTTTTTCTACCTCACTCCAGAGCCTAGCTGGCATCTATGACAGGGAGGAGGTTTGGGACAGGTGGTCTCCTAGTGCATAGGTACCAGCTGCAATCTGCCTGCAGAGGCACCTTCTCCCGTGGGCTTGGCTTTCTCCTAAGGGCCTCATTTTCTTCTGGGTTTGATAAAGAGGGAGGCTGCCTATCTTCTAAGCCACCCCCATAGGGGAGGGGCATGATGAGGCTCTTCTGGCCAGTGTGAGACTAGTGGAGCACTCCTGAGAAAACGAGGCCTGACCTGTCTGCCCTGCCCTTGCATAACCCCACCCCATCCCAAAACTGACTCAGCTCTTGCTTGACACAGATCTTAAGCCCTTGTCAGACTAGTCTGAAGAAGCACAGGTGATATGGCCATGACCAGTAGCCCCAGGCCAGTCAGGCCCTACATCCTGCTGTTCCACGAAACCTTAAGGCAGGAGCAGCTGTGACTCGTCTGGCCACCCACTTGTCAGCCTACCTTCTTCTGAGACCAAAACAATTCCACCAGAGTTTAGGAGTTTAGGTCCTCTCTGTTGTTCCCTTTCCCCCTCTCCTCATCACCTTTTCCCAGGAGATCTGAGCTCTCACCACCCCTGTGTGATCCACCCCCTGGTTCATTCTCTTAACTCATTGAACCCCCATACATGCCAGGTGCTCCTGCAGTGGAGAAACCCAGTCCTGTCCCAAACCCCGATTTTGGTTTTTACTTAATGTCAGCTTTGGAGACAATCTTGCTGTGTTGGCCTAAAGGGATGTGTCTCTGCACCCACTCTCCTCATATTTAAGGCCTAACGCATTTAAACAGCTTAAATGGAAGTTTTAGTTGATCCAAGATGATCAGTAAATCTTTCCTTAAAGAGTAAAAGGCAGCCAGAGGCATACCCAGGGGCTGTCTCAGTCTTGTCATGACAGAGGTTTCCTTTTCCTTTCTTTTCTTTTTTTTTTTTTTTTGACAGGGTTTCTCTGTGGCTTTGGAGCCTGTCCTGGTACTAGCTCTTGTAGACCAGGCTGGCCTCGAACTCACAGAGATCCACCTGCCTCTGCCTCCCAAGTGCTGGGATTAAAGGTGTGTGCCACCACCACCTGGTTATGACAGAGGTTTTCTACTGTCTCATACATCTCCAGATTCTCTACCAAATTACATTTAGATGAATGCTAAAGGAACATACTCCACCAGGCACATTGCTTTTTAAAAAGCCCACTGTGCACAAACATGCTTCCTTAGCTGGGAAGGTTGGTGTGCATTTATTCAGTTTTTCTTCTTCACAAATAGCAACATTTAGCATTGCCAGTTTTCTTGGGAAGTATAGAACCCTGACAGGACCATTAACTGACCCCTGACAGTTACTCCAGCTCTGACTTCTGCCAAGTAGAGATGGTGTCAAACTCAGTCACCGCCCATTTCCCTGCCATGTTGCTCCATGTCAATGCTTTAATACCTTGGTTGGCAAAGGTTTGCCTATCCCTACTTTAAGGATGACTCACCTTCAAGCATCAGGTGTTGCAGAATATTTGTACACTGTGTGAAGATATGTTACAGTGATTAGTTTAATAAAGAGCTTAACGGCCAATAGCTAGGCAGGAGGTATGGGTGGGACTTCCAGGCAGAGAGAAAGGAAGTAGGGAGGAATCTAGGTGCACGTCAGATGCCAATGAGACATGGAGGGAATAGGGCGTACAGAAAGAAAGAAAGGTAAAAAGCCACAAGACAAAATGTAGATTGATATAAATGGGTTACTTTAAGTTATAAGAGCTAGTGGGACACGCCTAAGCTAAGACCAAGCATTCATAATACATCTCCGTGTCATTATTTGTGAACCGGCGACTGACAACAAAGCTTGCTACAATCAGGGACAGCTCACCAGAGACTACGAGCTTCTGAGTTTTCTTTCTTTTTCTCTCTGCCCTTGTCTCTCACCTATTCTGCTCCTGCCCCATCTCTGGCCTTGAGATATTACCAAGTCAGGTACATTCATCTTTCTGGATTAACATTCTATCAGTTCATTATGGCATATGCTGGTGCCAAGTTTTAGTTGACAGACAGACACATCAGCATTTCCATCATTAAGAAGTTAACCTGTAAAGTAGATCTAGTAACACATACCTGTAATCCCAGCCCTCAGGAGGCTGAGACAGGAGGACCACAAGTTCTAGATCAGCCTAGGCTACATTGAGTATTCTTGGCCAGCCTAGGCTATACAGTGAGACCCTATCACAAAACAAAACAGCCAACAACATACTGCGTTAACAACTGAATGGAGTTAGAGATATCTACTTTTGAGACCTAGAAGGGAGGTAATAAGAGCTTTGTCTTGACAAAGTTGGGAGTTTCTTTTAGTCCTCCAAGGTGGCATAGCCAGTTAAGACTAGAGCTTGTCAGGAGGGGCACAGAATTTGAAAACAAAAAACCAGGGCAACCCAGTGAGTGCCATCACTAGAGTTGAGTTTGAAAATTACCCTGATTGCCATACCACAGGCATGAGTTCGGATCTTTATGAAGTGAAGTCCTTATTTATCCAGGAAGAACAGTGTAAGTAGAAGAACTGTGGGATATGGGCAGGACGCCCATTAGGCCATGCAAGGTCCAGGTCAACTCATCAGATGCCCAGCTGGTCCTGCTGGTTTTAATGGCTATTCCACCTGACTGAAGGCCTTGGCTTCACACACACCTGCCACTTGAAACACTTTTTTCAAAGTCAAGCTCACAAGGTTCTGTCCTCCAGGAAGTTTTCCCAGACATACCCCATTCCCTCCTTTGTTTCTTCACAACCTTCGAATCTCCTTTATGCCACCCACTTCTTGTCTGATGGTCTAGTCATCCATCCATCCATCCATCCATCCATCCATCCATCCATTCATTCTCCATCATCTACCCATCCAAGGAATACCAAAAATTTATCCTGGGCTGGGGACTTAGGAGATGGGATCAAGGTGGTGAGTTTAGCGGTATAGCTGAATTAGGAAAAGAGCAGGTGGGGATTCGGGAGCCCACTTTGTCAGGTTGGAAGGGAAGACCTCTCTGAGGAAGCAGTCCCGAAGTCTTGGATATTTTGTTTGTTTGTTTGTTTGTTTTTGGAGACAGGGTTTCTCTGTGGCTTTGGAGCCTGTCCTGGAACTAGCTCTTGTAGACCAGGCTGGTCTCAAACTCAGAGATCCGCCTGCCTCTGCCTCCCAAGTGCATGTGCCACCACCGCCCTGCAGTTCTTAATTAAAGAGTCAGCCTCACTTCCTCAGGCCCTTCAACCCAGAGATGCTCAGGAATCAGGTGTTGAAATTAATCTGGGCCCTGACCCTTTTTTTCTGGGCCTACACACCCTAGCAGGCTTCCTGGCTCCACCCCCGGTGGTCATTTGAGCACAGAGAATTGGGTTACCTTGGAGGGTGGGGTAGTAGGGGCCTGTGAACTACAATGTGGTCCCGCATGGAGCTCAAGGCTAACCCCATCAGCACCAGGGACAGGACAGCTGCAGAGCAGCCACTGCCCACCCTCGAGCTTCTGAGGTGCTCCTTGGTTGGTCTTTCATCAGATGCTTCCCCTCTCTATTACTATCATTACCCCTCAGGGAAACTGAGGCCCAGAGCAGCAGCAGAGGCCAAAGCAAGGTAGTGCACTATGTTGAAGGGAGGGTGAAATGAGGAGTTTGAAATGCAGGCACAAGGATGAGGCTTGCACCCACTCAGGCCCTCCCTGCCAGTCTTTCTCACACAGGGTCTGGTTTAGAGACCTTAGACCTGAGGTTCCAGCCCCTGCTTTGGCAGATGTGAAGGAGGCAGTGGGTCAGGATGTATGTTTCTGCAGACTGGTTTCATGCCTCCACTCTAGTACCTACCTATTTGATTGTCTGTTTCAGTGTTTAATTTACATATTTATTTATTGTATGTTTGTATATTTTGAAAAATGTGCCAGAGCACACATTCCAAGGATTTCCTAAATTATTCAGATATTTTCATCACAAGTGTGAGCATACTGTATTACAAAACCAAAAAACATTGTACATCATTTGTGTGATTCAGTCTCAGCTGAGACAAGGAGATGAGCTTGTCTGGTCAGACTCACTCTCATCTGGGCGTCTGCTGTGCCTGGCCTCACCAGAACATTTCATGAATGACTATAAAGCAATCCATTTTAAATGATTCTGGGAGTGGCGGTGGGGCTGCAGAGTACAAAGACTAGGGAAACTCCTTGGTTTTTTGGGGGGAGCACAGAATCTCTCTCTCTCTCTCTCTCTCTCTCTCTCTCTCGGTGTGTGTGTGTGTGTACATACACTCATGTTCATCCCTGTCTGTGTGTACATTACAGCACAGATGGCTTGCCTTGTGGCTTGGGCAGGGGCTGTGTTTTGGAGGGCCCAGAGTCCTCACAGGCTTTCCGGTGAATAGATTGGAGCTGAGTGGAAAACTAGAAGCAGTTTTATGGACTGTAGTGCAGAGGGGCCTGGCCAAGGATGCTGAGCAGCTCTGCCCCTGACCTGCCAGGCAATCTCCTGCTCTCTAAGATGTCCCAATTCACACAGAGCTGAGTTAAATGATACCTAGGTGAAGGCCTTCCTGCTCCATCATTGAGAAGCCCAGGGTAGTTTTTTCAGTGGGAGCTGAGGCCCATGTGTCTTCTGGAGCCTGCGGTCTTCATGGAGATATTAGGAGGAATGGTATGTTCACTCCACCCTGCTTCCCCCAAATCACTCCAGTTTGCCTGCCACAGAGAAAAGGTTCTTTGAAAGTCATCTACTACTTTCTTGGGGGTGGGGTGGGGATAAGAGTTTGCTGTTTTAACAGGTACTGGTGGTGCACACCTTTAATCCCAGCACTTGGGAGGCAGAGGCAGGCGGTTCTCCGTGAGTTAGAAGCCAGACTGGTCTACAAAGTGAGTTCCAGGACAGCCAGGGCTACACAGAGAAACCCTGTCTCAAAAAATAAAACAAAAGTGCTGTTTTTAAAAAGGAAGGAAACAAAAGCTCAGTCTTGGACTGTTGCTTATCCCAAGCCTCACCTGCCCACTCCATCAGCCCATTCTGCAGGGAAAGGGGATGAAAGCCTGGGATGTGCTTTGTGTGGGAATACTGGGGGCCCTGGCTGTCCATTCCATTCTGGCGTCAGGGCCCTCCTGGGGGACATATACCACTGTTGACTTCCTGTTTTCCAAGACCATCTCTTTAGGCATTGCCAAAATAAATATCTTAGGATACCTGGCCAGCCCTTCAGGCTTTTCTACAACCAGCTGTGCACAGCCAGCACCTTTGGCCTTTGTGCCCACTGAGGAACTACTACCACTCATCTGAAGACGTGGGGACACGGTGCTGATAGAGTTGGGGCTATGGTCTCATCCAGAAATCTGAATCTGGTTGTCCTTCTGTGGATGGAGTAGGAGCTCTGCTCGCTGAGGCCCCAGCTTTTGATGTTTCTCACTGCTTTGTTGCTGTTGCTGCTGCTGTTCTGACATGCAGTCTTGCTATGTAGCCCAGGCTGGCCTTAAACTCAAGCTCCCCTGCCCCGCCCTCACAAGTGCTTGGGTTATAGGACTGCATCACCTCACTGTCTCATCACCCCAAGTTTACAGATGTGGAGCTTGAGGTCCAGAGGTTTGACTGTCCTGGGTCACACCTGGCATCAAGAGGTAGACTCAGAGCCTCTGATTTCAAAGCTGCCTCTTGATGTTCCAGACCTTTTAGTTTTTCCACCTT
Source organism: Ondatra zibethicus (assembly GCA_004026605.1). NCBI lineage: Eukaryota > Metazoa > Chordata > Mammalia > Rodentia > Cricetidae > Ondatra > Ondatra zibethicus. The sequence continues at coordinate 6,010 of PVIU01005293.1, read as the reverse complement.
CCCAGCCCAGCTAGTAACTTCCTGAACCAGCCCCTGGGGCTGTAGCTCTTAGGGGCCCTCGGAGAGCTAGGTGCTCTTGTCAGAACAGCCACCCAGGCCTACCAGCTAGTGACTGGGTGTGTCCTAGGACAGCCAGGGGTTAAAAGGATACACAGTATTTGTGCACAGTTCCAGTCGGGAGCCCCCTGTGGACTGCCCACCCAGTACTGGCAAGTGACTTGCCTGCCTGTGAGTCACACAGACACTGGTGAGTCAGGTTTTCCCCTTCTTCCTTCTGGAGCAGCTGGGGAGGAGTGGGATTTTCTTAGGAAACAGATCTGTCTCTTTGCTCTCCTACTTGTTCCCCTTGGCCCTAGAGGAAGAGTCCTTTGTGTCCATCCTCACAGGAGAAGGGGTCTGAGCTCTGGCCACACTGGGCAGAACCCGAGTGGACTCAGGTGGAGGGAGAGGTGAGACGGCCTGCCAGCCTTGTAGTAAGGAGCGCAGGGAGCCACACACCTGGGCTGGGGCTTGGTTTGTTCTGTCTGCAAAGAGATGACTGCCCTCTGGACATTCATGTAGGTTCCCCCAAGCACAGGGTCTTCCCTGAGCTGTCCCTACTGCTTTTTAGCCAGCCTGACTGTGCAGATGGTCAACCTCAAGCAGGCACAGGGTTCTCCCAGAGCACCCCTTGCCAGGCCCTCACAGAGCCTGATTAAACACAGAGAAAGCAGCCAGCTTGGCCGGTTGGCAAGTTCCTGATCAGCGCTTCTTGGCATGGCTGTGTATTGGAACCATCTGGAGAGCTTCTGAACCCCTGTGGTGCTGGGAGCAAGGAGCAGACTCCAGAGCAATTAAGTCAGATCTGCCCCCTCAAGGGTGTGTGTATGTGTGCGTGTGCACACACGCATGCACACATGCATATTTCTGGTGGGCCCTGCAGTATCAGTTCTAAAGAGTTTGTCCTCCAGTAGTTGGCAGTCAAGTATTTGCTAGGACAGCACAGCGTGGGGAATATCCAGAGTGTAACCCAGAGCTGGTGTCGGGGCTTCAGGCCTGTCAGGAAAAAAGCCTCAATCCTGGATCATGATGGATGGAGGCCAGAAGTCTGGACCCCTTAATACTAAGGAAGGAAAGCAGGGGGGACGGGGTCTGCCAGGGCTGGTGAGTCAGGCTGTAGAGGAGGAAAGGGAAGGGATGAGTCAGGCACAGCTGCCTGCAAGGCCCAAACTTGGCTTCAGAGCATAAATGTGTGCTCAGTGAGTTCTCTTGTCAATCTGCAAACTAAATGTTGTGTGCTGCAAGCTGTGTGACTTGAGGAAATGGGTAAATATCCTTGAAAAGATGGGGTTCCAGATCTCAGGAGCGTTGGGCATCGCTGTGCATACTTTGAACAGCTCTTGGGAATTCTAGGTAAGTAAAAGAGTGGCATTCAGGTTTGGCAGATGTGCCTGGAGGATCGTACAGGTGTCATGATGGAAAGGACTTGAACTTCTGACTCCACGTTCACTCCACTAAGAATGCCAGCCAGAAAGATAATAGCACAGAACTCCTGATTGACCTCTGAGCAAAATGTGGATTAAATTAACAGAGGGCTTGGTAGAAACTGGAGGCACACCAGGGAAAGCCTTAATTATCTAGCTCTGATCATAATAGATAGGGCTTGTTTGCTTGTGTGTTTGTTTGTTTGTTTTGAGATAGTTTCATGTAGTTTAGGCTGATCTTGAACTCATTGTTTAGCCAAGGATGATTCTGAACTCCTTATTTTCCTGCCTCCACTACTCAATTGTTGTGATTACAGATGTGTGCCCAGCTTGACCCCAGGAGTTCTAAATATACTTGGTGTGATGTTCGCCGTGGGGCAGAGATCTAATGTACACAGGAACCAGTGATCTTAGTGCTATGCCTCACCTGGGCTGTTCAGTTCTTTCAACTAACCTAACTAAACCAATGCCTAAGGGCTTTTCCTGGTTGGGAATTTTTTTCCAGCTACCAGGCTTTATCCTGGTTATTGTTCTCCTCAGGCATTTCATTTCTTCCAGTTAAGTCTGGGTAAGTTGTGTGTGTGTCAGTGCATTTATCTGATTCAACTTGGGTGGGAGAAGCAGTAGCAGGAAGTAGGGATTGTCAGTGTGGAAAACAGTGAAGTGCAGGGAGCCCACTAACGAGATGGAGCAAGATCAGGGGGTGGCAGATTCAACTAATAGTACTAATGACAAACTGAGAGATGGCTCAGCAGTTAGGAGTACTTGATGCTCTTCTAGAGGACCTAAGCTTGGTACTTTGTACCTTCTTCGGGTGGCCCACAACCACCTATAACTCCAGCTCCAGGGGACCTCCATGGATCCACACCCCCACACACAAATAAAAATAAATCTTCTTTTTAAAAATAACAACGAAGGCCTGGTGATGGTGACACACACCGTTAATCCCAGCATTCGGGAGGCAGAGGCAGGCGGATCTCTCTGAATTCTAGGCCAGTCTGGTCTACAGAGTTAAGCTCCAGGACAGCCAGGACTGTTACACAGAGAAACCCTGACTCGGAAAAAAAATTAAATTACAGAAACAACCATGGTAACAGTAATCAGTGCTTCTACTAGGGAAAATATGTGCCATGTTTCTGTGTGTATATATATATATATATATATATACACACACACACACACACACACACACATACATTAAGGAAGCAAGAACCTGTGGGTCTGAGTATTAAGGTGGAATTTAGGTTTGTATGTTCACATTTATAAATCTAGTTTCATGCAGTCTTCCAACCTCCCTCAAGAATGAGAAGATAGCTTTGTAGTAGCGGTGCACGCCTTTAATCCCAGCACTCGGGGGGCAGAGGCAGGCAGATCTCTGAGAACTCGAGGCCAGCGTGATCCACAAAGTGAGTTCCAGGACAGCCAAGGCTGTTACACAGAGAAACCGAGAAACCGTGTCTTGAAAAACCAATAATAATAATAAAGTGAGAAGATGACCATCCAGTCAGTGCCCTACCAGAGCTTCTTAGGTAGTAAGTAACAGATCTCTTTTTTTTTTTGTTTTTTTTTTTTTGTTTTTTGAGTCAGGGTTTCTCTGTGTAACAGTTCTGCCTGTCCTGACACTATCTCTGTAGACCAGGCTGGCCTTGAACTCACAGAGATCCACCTGCCTTTGCCTCCTGAGTGCTAGGATTAAAGGCCACCACAGCCCGGCAGTAATGGATGTCATGTTCAAGCTCATTTCTGTCTTGGCTCCAAAACCCAGTGGTCTAACTTACCACTTCTGACTTTCCAGTGGCACAAAAGCATCTTCTGCAACTGTTCTGTTGTTTGCCTTCTTTGTGGTACCCAGTGAATAACATGAGTTACTCGACACTTCATCGTAATGACTTTGCTTAACTTAGGCTAATATAAAAGTTCAAGCATGTGTACGATAAGTGCTCTGGTGTGGGTGTTATCTGTGTCTGATAGAACTTAGGCAAAGTGTGGTCCCAGTTTAATGGTTTTGAGAAGTGGGTGGGCTTTTAGGAATCTGTCTTATAAGTGGCTTGATGTTTTCTTCAATGTTTGGCCCCCCTTTCCTTTCCTGAGTGCATATCAACTTGTTCTTTGGCTTTTCTGCTGTGCCGGTTGCAGCACATGACCTCCTGCATTTAACTCCTGTATTCTCCTGTGGTAAAGAGAACAGTTTTCAAGTTTTTGAAAACAACAGCGACTTCATGAAGAAGATAACCTTAACTACATTGTGCTAACACATAGTATTGACATAGCTTGACTGTCAGAGACCGTTGCTAGTACCATGGTTTTGGACTTTCAGAACTGTGAGCCAAAATAGACTTCTTTCTTCCTAAACCACCCACCCTGTTCTTCTATCAGAATAACAGAAAATGAACCAAGACAGTAGGCCAGGCTAAGCTGTGCTGTTTGGTAAGTTAGGTGTATTAAATGCATTTTGTTTTATGTTGTTTTCAGCTTACAGGGGGCTTATCAAGATGATTTCAGTGGGGGAGTGTCTGAGCCCTCAGGTCTGTGTATCTCTGTTCCATTTCTGCCGTGTAGCCCAGTGGGGAGTAAATAGAATTAGTGTTTGCTTTCTGCCATGAGATTCATCCGCAATGGAAGTAGGCTTCCTCATGGTGTAGCAATTTTCCAAAGCGGGGTTGTTGTATGAGATGGGGGACTGGTTTCCACTGCTGAGCCCCGAGCCAGCTGTGCTTAGTTGGGATCTATCTAGTCTGTGTTTCTTCAAGCCTGCAAAGGACCTGGACACCCAGTCCTGAACGTGGGCTGGCATCTAGGATCCAGAAAACTGGGCTGAACCACTAGCTCCTGTTGTCTTGTTCATTTTCTGTTTTCTTGCTGCCTTTGCCACCATAATCCTGGTGTTCGGCTCCAGATATTTTCATATTCTAGTTAGAACTTAGCCTGCTCTGTTGGTGGAATAGTTTAACAGAAGAAATTTATGCCACACACACACTTGGGAAACAGATATGGGGTCCTTACCTGTTACTCTGTTTCTTCATCAGTAAAAAGAAGTGCTAAGGCTATATGATGTTATCACTCCCAGCTTCAAGACTCTGCCCTACTTCCAATGCTGTGTCTGAACAGAATGGCATGTCTGACACCAGGTAATATGGAGCCTATAGTAGCACGGTGTCCTGGCTGATACTCACTGGATTTTTCCCTTTGATGGCAACTAAGACACCTGGGCTACCTGTGCAGAAACAGTGGAGAGAGCTCTTCCCTCCCCCTCTTTCCTCTTTTCCTCCCTACAGTCCCAAGGTAGCAAAGGGAGCTGGCCAGATACAGAAGACCTTTCTAGGAACCCCCGAGGAGCTCCTGACTTATTTATTAGCTGCCATCTCCCTCTTATCCCCTAGGGACAATGCTGACCCTGTGCTTGAAGCCTGTGCAGGAGCACAGCATCCAACCAAGCTCGTTCTTTGTCCCTGTTAAACTTAACCTCATTTAACCCCTTTGTTTTCCCACACTCAGAAGAGCAAGAGTTTTCAAGTTTTTCAATATCACAGCAATTTCATGAAGAAGATGCTCACCTTTGACTGCATTGTGATCATATACAGTATTGATTTGACTTGATTATCAGACTTTTTCCTTTAAGCACTAGGCAGAGTGGTCACATTTAGCCTTTACTGCAACCCCAAGAAATGGTCTTTCTACATATGGGAACACTGAGGCACAGGATGGTGAGGCCATCTGCTGGCATTCACACAGGTGCTCACTAGCCAGAGAGAGCCCCCATCACCCATCTCTGAAGGCCTTGAGGAATAACCAGACAGCAGAGAAAGGTGTCTCCTTACTCAATTATCTGTGGCCAGAAAACTACTGTTGGGGTCAGGACCCTAGTTACACTTGGAAACAAACATCGGTACACGGTGAAGACTAGAATGGAGTCACTACAAGGAAAGAGCAGCTGAAATTCTGAAAGTTCACGTGGCTTAAGTGTGGGAGCTTTCTCAACACCTGTTGTTTAACTGCATTTGTGTCCTTTTCCCTCCAGACTGGCCTTAGCTAAGGAGCTGTTGGCCATATGACATGTTAAACCACTCTCCTGGGGTGTGGGGGTTCTGTTGCTACTTGAGCTCACATAGGCCCTGACTGGTTGGTTACTGCCCGCCCTGGGTCCTACCTGCTCCTGTTTGACTTCCCAGGGCCAGGCTGGGGGCTCAGGCCAGAGGCCAGAAAACGACCTCTTTCCCAGTATACTCAGGGTGGCCCACTTGTGAATGTGTACGTTGCATCAGAGCAATGAAAGCACAGACTGTCTGTGCTCTTGTGAGCCCCCTTGTCCTTTTCCATAGCTGCCCCTGAGACTTCTGGGTAAAGCTGTTTCTCTTGGCCACACTTGGAGCTCCCTTCACCGCAGAGGTTCCTGGCCTCACTGGGCTTGGTTCCTGGCATCCAGTGCCTTGTCCTTCTGCAGTCACCTCGCGGAGCACTCTGAGAGGGCTTTGGCCCCCTCAGACTCTTCCTCTGTTCCCCTCCCTGTCTTCTTCCTCCCAAACAGTCCTCTCTTCCCCATTTGCAGG